>WOXC01009469.1:0-185927 GCA_011680675.1 Gymnobelideus leadbeateri
AGGAGACACGCCATTTTGTAGTTTTCAGTGGCAGCTCCAGCTCCTGGCCTGCGAACTGTAGGGAGATCCAGCGATCAGTCTTAGGGTGTAATTGCTCTTGCTTTAACCTCCCTGGGTCTGGATTGTGATCTGGGGTGGAGGTCGTGGGGTGGATATTCAGCTTGCCAGAAATGGAAGTTGTCCCCCCACACATTCGGGATGGAAGCTCCCCTGTCTGGAGGCAGAGTCATACTGTGGCAGCAAGCCCCAAAATCAAGTAATTAAGGGGTAACATGCCAAGGCAAAGGAAAGAAATTAAACAGAAAAATGCAACCTTAGACTCCTATTTTGGGGGCAAAGAGGATCGAAGCATAGAACAGGAGGAGGACTGTGAGGTCCAAAATCCTGCTCCAAAAGCCCCAAAGGAAAATATGAGTGGGTTACAGGCCATAGAGGACCTTAAGAAGGACTTTAAAAATCAAATAAGAGAAGTGGAGGAAAAATTGGGAAGAGAAATGAGAAGGATGCAGGAAAAGCATGAAATGAGGGTCAACAGCCTGACTGAGGAAAACAACACCTTAAAAAATAGACTAGCTCAAATGGCAAAGGAGGCCCAAAAGGGCAATGAGGAGAAGAATGCCTTAAAAAGTCGAATTTGCCAGATGGAAAAAGAATCTCAAAGTTCACTGAGGAGATTCATTCCTTCAGAGTTAGACTGGAGCAAATGGAAGCTAATGACTTTATGAGAAATCAAGATGCTGTTATGCAGATCCAAACAAATGAAAGATTAGAAGGCAATGTGAAATATCTCATGGGGAAAACCACTGACCTGGAAAATAGATCGAGGGGAGACAATTTAAAGATCATTGGACTACCTGAAAGTCATGATCAAAGAAAGAACCTAGAAATCACCCTTCAAGAAATTCTAAAGGAAAATTGCCCTGATGTTTTAGACCCAGTGGGGGAAATAGAGGTTGAAAGAATCCACTGATTGCCTCCTGAAAAAGATCCCAAAAAGAAAACTCCCAGGAACATTATAGCCAGGTTCCAGAATCCCCAGATCAAGGAAAAATACTAGAAGCAGCCAGGAAGAAACAATTTCAATATTGTGGAAACACAGTCAGAATAGCACAGGACCTGGCAGCCTCTACATTGAGGGATAGAAGAGCATGGAATATGATATTCCAGAGGGCAAAAAAGCTGGGACTGAACCTAAGGGTCAGCTACCCAGCAAAACTGAGTCTTTTGTTTCAGGGGAAAATATGGTCATTCAGTGGAATAGAGGACTTTCAAGCATTCTTGAGGAAAAAACAAGAGTTGAATAGAAAATTTGACATCCAGACACAAGAAGCAAGAGATCCCTGAGAAGTTAATCAGGGAAAAGAAATCAAAAGGATCTTATCAAAGTTGAACTATTTACATTCCTATATGGAAAAACAATAACTATGACTGAGGAAACCTTTCTCAGTATGAAAATAATGGAAGAAGGGTTTATGGTCATATGAATACATATGTGAATGTGTGTGTATATGTTTACAGTTATATATGGATAGAGGGCATAGGTTGAAACTGTTGGGAAGGGAGGATACTCAAGGGGTGAAATTATGAGGTGAGAGAGGAAAGTGGCAAGAGGAGATGGGGAGAGACAGGATAGGGTAAACTATCTCATGTAGAAGAAGCAAGGGGAAGTGGCTGCATGGGCGGGGAAGAATAGGAAGGCAAAAAGACAAAACCACATTCTCATTGAATTTGGTTCAGGGAGAGAATGACATACATACTAAATGGGATATCTCAACCTGCAGCAGAATAGGGGGAAGGGGTATGAGATGGGGGGATGATGGATCGGAGGGCATCCTTGGGGAGAGGGGAGGTTGGAAGTACCCACTATAGAAGAGGGACAGGATCAAGTAGGGAATGGACCAGGTGGAGGATGGGATGGGTGGGAGGGAATTATAAGCAGCCTTGTCCAATATATCTACTATGGTAATGTTTTGCATAGCAAGATATGTACAACACATACTGAATTACTTATCTTCCCAGAGGGAATGGGTGAAAAGGGAGGAAGGGAATGGATCTGAAATTCGAGGTCTTAAAATTAAATGTTTCAAATATATATAAATACTATTATTAATACTCCTTTACTTGTAATTGGGCGATAAGATGTGCAGGCATTGGGGCACAGAGATTCACCTTCCTCTAATGGAGAAGTCGAAGGGGGTATGGGAGAAGATATGGGAGAGAGCAGATTGGAGGAAGCGATATCTTGTGGGACTGCTATTCTGGGAGGGTGGGTAGGGGAAAAACAGGGGAAAAATTGTAACTCAAAATCTGGCGGAAATGAATGATGTAAAACAGAAGTTAATAAAGCATTTGTTTAATAAAAATTTTAAAAAAATAGATCTGGGAGGGGAAGACCCTGAGGGTTTCTGGTGACTTGGCACTGCCCTCCCACACTTGAATCCAAATTCACTTGCCTGTCTTGCTATCTCCTCCCTGGTGCCATGATCCTCTTAGAAAAGAAAGGACTAAAGCAAAATAGCAAATTCTATATAAAATGTGACTTAGACAAACTGAGGGTTGTGAGTAGCACCACCCCTTCTTGACTCTCTCCTCCTGGACACTTTAATCTTTCCAAATTATTTCAGTTCTACGTTTTAAGTTCATTCTCTGTCCAAGCACTTCCACAAACTTCCACAAACGTCTCTCCAAGAAGTCACCCAGGAAGGAAATTGGGTTTCTCTAGCTTGGGTCCTGCACTGCCCTCCACCCACAACCTGGCCACCAAGCACTTTCTTTTTTTTTTTTTTAAGTTATGGCAAATATTTTATTAAGTCTTCTCTGCAAGGCATTTAAAACACCAGTTTGTGAGTATAAACTCCATTGGAGAGAGAGAATCCAGAAGGCAGGTAGCCAGGGAGCTGAGGAATTTCCTTGTTTTGGGGCAAGATCTGAGAATCCGCTGCTTTCTGATCACTTTCACTGCTCTGTAATCTTGTATTTCTCTTTTTCTGTGTCAAAAATCTCTCCTTCTTGGTGTCTAGGTTTAAGGAGCCTCTTCTTCTTTGGGAATTTTCACACCTGAAACGTTAACTGGGCAGAGGTGGCAATGACACATTTCTGATGGGTCCTTCTCAAAGGAACATGGATGATGGTCAGAGGTCCAGTCACCAGTAGCAAGCCACTGGCCAGCTGCATCAGGAAAACTACTCACTTGCCCCTCTGGTGGCCAGTGAGCATGCTCAGATCTGTGCCTGGGGAGATGCTAGCTCCAAGTCTCCTCACCTGCTGGCTGAAGGGCAGCTTTCTAGGCACACCCTCAGAAGGGTCAGACCTAGGCATTTTGCTAATCTTTATCACATGGGTTTCTCCATTCTTATCACCACCCACAGGCTTTGAGATAGTAGTGGGTGCTTTTTCTTTCTCTTTCCTTTCAATCTGGGTTTTGGGGGCAGCATATTTCAGCTTGTACATGGCTCTCCAGGAATACACTGCAGACCTGGAGCATCTACCAATCCAGCTGGCCAGGACTGGGTCCTGACTGCAATGCTTTTGAGTCTTTTTGACCTTCTTTTCAGCTACTCCTTCCTTTCTGTTCTCTTTTCTCCCCCTTTTTGACCTTTTCCTTGGGGGGCTTTTTGTCCATCACCTTGAGAAACAGGAAAGAGAGCACCAAGCACTTTTGTAAACCACTGTGCTTGCCCACCCCACCACAGTCCAGCCAAGAGTTCTCCTTCCCTTTCAGCTCCCTAGAAAGGAAAGGCCCACATTGGGAGATGAAAAGCAATAAAACAAAGGAGTGGCCCCATGCTTTCAATCCCCAACTGGGAAGGACTCCTCTCTATTCTCTGGTAGCCTCCTAAAGCATGAACTTTCAGGTTAATAAAAGGCACAGAGGCACGGCATGGAAGTCCTGTGCTCTAATATTTAATCCTGCTGGCTGGATGTTTTGAGGGATTAAATGATTTCTAAGCAAGAGACCCCACAATGGGCAGCCATGGATCTGGTATCCTACTCCCCTCCTCTGAAGTGCTTTTAACTATCCTAAGCTGTCACAGAATGCTTCTGTACCATGAACAGAGCTAAAGAGCCCTCAAAACCAAACCTGGCCCCTAAAAAGCTCAAGTAGCTTTCAGTGAGCAATATTCCTTAGCTGGCTCATCACTCTCTTTGGTTTTGATTTAGCTCCTGACATTATCTGTTCCCCACTCAGTGGATCTACCTAGTCAGTAAGATCTTCCTTAGTCTGTGCAGGGACCTAGGCTGAGAAATTGTCCAATAGTGTGCAGATTTCAAATAGTCATGGTTTAAAGTTATGACTCCACATGCCTTAAGATTCATTCCTCCAGTTGCCACAATTTCATTTTCCTCAATTAAGTCTTGGAGCCTGGCTTGTGAACTATGCAAGGTGCAGCAGTCAGTCCACCAGTACCATGATACATTTGGCCCCTTTCATTTGAAGGATCTACCATCAGTGTGGTAACTGACCTTCATGCATATTCATCCTCATTGAAAGCATTAGACAACATGACTGAAGAAAACATGCAATGAAGCATGGGAGCCAGCACAAGGCCTTGTTTCACTCCATTGCTGACTGGGAAGGAACTAAAGCACTGAGGTCTCAACTTAAACCTTGCTTCCAACCATTAAAACTCTGCTTCAAAGGGCAGGACTCCAATGGGATGGCCATATTGTTCAAATGCCAAGACTATTTTATGGAGAACTCAGCCAGGGCATTCACATGGTGGTCAGAAGAAGCAACACAAGGACATTCTAAAGGTCTCTCTCAATGACTTTGGAATTAATTAATTTTAGAGGTAGGATAATGTTTTTGTCTCGTTTTGTGTGCCCAGGACTTTTAATGGAGCCTGGCACTTAGAAAGCACTTAGGAAATGCAGCCAACTGATTGATTGGTTAATTAAGGTGTGTACTCTTGGGCTGAAAGGTCTGGTAGGAGGATAGTGTGCAAAAGGGTTTTACTAGTAGAGACTTGGTAACTGGAATTTTGTTGTTGTTTTAGCTCAGTGGTTCCCACTTACAGGCAAATTAGTAAAGGAGGGAAATGCCTGAATAATATGAAAGTTCAGACCCTACTCAAACTTAGTGACAGTAAGCATGCTTGCTTTTAGCTAGCATGTTTACCCTAGCTTATTCCCCATGGGAAAGAGATTTCAAAGTATGTGAAAGATCAGTTTCTCTCTCAGCAAAGTTCCTTTATTATCAAAGACCAAAGATGTAAAGCTGGCTGGGAACCTTAACAATAATCTAGTCCCACAAACTCATTTTACAGATGGGCAAACTGAGGTAAGTGAGATTTAAGTGACTTGGCCACAGCCAGAGAGGAAGTGACAGAGCTGGGACTGGAACTGTGGCACTCTAATTCCTGGTTATTTCCCTTTGATTATAAAAATTAAGAACATTAACAGAAAATCTGGTCTCATGAAAAAAATTGAGGGGCTTGGGATTCTTATTCATTCATGTCTAAGTTCATGACTCTTTGTGGGGGTTTTCTTGGCAAAGATACTAATGTAGTTTGCCATTTCTTTCTCCATTTCATTTTACAGGTGAGGAAACTGAGGCAAACAGGATTAAGTGACTTGCCCAGTGTCATACTACTCAACTAGATTTGAACTCAGAAAGGATTTGAATAGATACTGGGTTTCAATGCTCCCTGAGATACTAGACTATTGGCAACTTATTTAATCTCTAACATTCAGCTTCCTGATTTAGAAAGGGGCAGTACTAAATGGTATTCCTAGTAGTTTATTTCAGAAGATAAGTGAATTATTCCATAGCATCATGAGAATTTACACACACACACACACACACACACACACACACACACACACACACACACACACACACACTAGTTCATCCTCAACATTCCTGCATTTAGCTTTCTGTTCTTGTGACTTGATTTCACATTGGCAATTTGGCAGTTATGTCCCGTAGAGAAAGAAATGGGATCAGAGCTTCTGGTATTCTACCAGTTGGTTTTGAGGAGGTTTGAGGGGGGAACCCTTCAAGGACTGAAGTACTGGCCCACATCATGCACCAAAGAAATGTTGAGGTTTGGTGGGGGGAAACACCAAACACCCAAACACCACCTAGTAGAGGCAGTTTTTGTCCAAGGTCCTGCTTTTCCAAGTTGAGGTTCAGTGAAATAAGGAAAATAGCAATGAAAGGCCAGGGAGGGATGAAATTATGTGGGCCTTCAGAGGATACACATGGCTAGGCATTTAGTAGAATTGATTTATGAACTACACTGACCTTATTCTTTTTTTTTCTCCCTCAGGAGTTTACATTAGATATGATGTTTGAAAGGTACATTTCTCTTTAGAGAGTAGATAATTATAGAGCTAGTACCTTGAAGTACATCCTATGCTAAGGAAAATAACTGATTTGTCTTTTGTAGGGAATAGCACCTGTCTTACCATTCTTTCTGTCCAAACTTTCATCATTTGTAGTACATTGTGGCAAATGAACTTTTACAACACTTCCAAAGTGTCACCCTTCAACCATGAAAATATAAGCTTTCTTCATAGCACTTAAAGGAGGCCAGCAACTTAGTTGTTGGAGGTGCAGTCTTCGATATCTCTGCTAGTTGGGCTATTATGCCCTAGTGTCTGTACATAGAAATGATTGCTAATATAGATAGATCTATAAGCCTGTAATATTCCAAACAGTAGAACACTGTGGGGGAAGCTAGGTGGTGCAACTATTGAGTACTGGCCCTGGAATCTGGTGTACTTGATTTCAAGTCTATCCTCAGACACTTTATTTAATGTTCTATTCCAAGCCTGGGTGGAAACAGATTCTTTTGTCTAGAATCAGGGGTAGGATATCTGCTGCCCCCAGACCACACATAGCCCTCTAGGTCCTCAAGTGCTCAGATGCCACCCTTTGGCCGAATCCAAACTTCACAGAACAAATCCCCTTAATGCAAGGATTTGTTCTGTAGAACTTGGATTCAGTCAAAGAGCCATACTTGAAGCCCTAGAAGTCACATGTGGCCTCTAGGTGCAAGGTTCCCAACCCCTAGTCTAGATAGCCTAAACTGGTGGGAGGAGAAAGTGATAAGAGGTTTTGTTTTGTTTTTTTTTCTGTCCAGAGGTGAAATGACTTCAGGCCCTGTTGAAAGTGAATATTAACTGGGCACCCTAACCCCAAAGGGAACTCAGCTCCAAACTGGGTCCCATGGGTGGACACATGCATACCACCCTCTTTGGAAGAAATAAACACAGGGACAACCTAACTCTGAAGGTTTGTCTTTGTGACATCAAACTCTGAAAGTTGGCAGGTGCCATTCTGTGGTTTCTAGCTTTTGGAACAGAATCGATAGGGAGAAAGGAATAAAAGGGAAATTGCTGCCCATTTGCACCTTGGCAGTGTGTTCATAAGGCTTGTTAACAGGATTTTTACTGAGCAAGTCTCTAACCTGGGAGCTTCACAAAGGAGGCCTAGAGACAGGGGTGCCAGTAATCAAGTAGTTTTATTAAGTAATTTCAGAGTGAGGAATGTTCTTAGCTGAAGTAAAAGCACAGATTATATACTTAAAACAGGACTGTCGAAGGAGGGAGGAAAGTGGGTTACAAACAACCATTTAATGGTGTGAGAGACATGCTTAGTCTAGGAATAAACAACATGGTTGGAAAGCCAGGAAGATTTTCATTACAGTTATTCTTTGTGAATAAACAGGGAACTCCTTAATGGAGTACAGTTGATGAGGTACAGGCTCTGGGAAACCCCTTGAACTAGGATTGAATCTTCCCACTTGATGAGGCATTTGCTTGAGGCCATAAACCTTTCCTTATAGCTAGGCCTGAATCTCTTACCCTTACTAGGCTAGCTCTCCATTTGTCTCCCTACTTCTCACTCTAGATCCTATCAAAATATCTATACCCAAATGTGGTACCCTTCAACTAGCCTAGCCCTCCATTTGTCTGTCATCTCCTGGTAGTCTTCAGTTATTGCCCACCCTTAAAGTCATTACTGGAGTCTGACCTCATTTGACTCCTCCTCCCCAAACTCATCCTCTAGACCACCCCTGGATCCCTCCCACAATCTTTCTATATATAAGATGCATCTTGCCTCCATGAAGAAACAGAATTATCTAGTACAAAATTCCTGCCAAAGGATTCTGGCCTGCTTGTCCAAAACAAGCATCACAGATACTTGTATAGATACTGTATAGACTCCTGAAGTCTACCCATTAAGGTGAACCTATAAATAAACTTTGCTTTTCTTTGGCTGAGAGAAGACTTGAGTCTCATTCAGCAGGACCCAGTGTTGGCATTTTGTGGTCTCAAGCACCCTTAAACCTTAAACCTCAACACAGTGACTCAAAGGCCAGCCATTCAAATGTTGCTTCCATTCAAATTTCCCACCTTGTTCTCCACTGGTCAGGTGCAACCTCCCAAACTGCCCATGTCATGCTCCCCTCAAACACCTCATCAGGCATGGGTACAAGGATCTAAACCCCTTCCTGATCAGAAGCTGGGTTCTGCTACATCACAACTCTAATTAGAGGCAGTCACCTCTGACTTTCCTATCACTCAAAGATAGGATAGGAGTACTTTTAATCATGTAGAAATAAAATTCTTCCCATTGTTTCCTACAGTGGTTTCTCAGGAGAAACCCCTAAGTCCTAATACAACAGTTCTGGGGTCAAGTCTTTGGCAGTTGTAATCACCTCCCCTAAAGTACAGAACCAAGGTAAAGAGACTGAGAAGTGAAACAATGGCTAGAGACAGTGAAAGTCAGGTTCCTGAGCAAAATGGGAAAATCAGGGATCTAAGTACCATTTTGTCAAGTGTTAGATTCTAGGTTGCTAAGTAAGGTTTGCCTAGGATGGGAAGGAGCTTTTAAAACTTTAAGGCATCTGGGGAGGAAAGAAGGATTCTTCTGAATATTGTATCCAAAAAAACCTCTTCTGTGATACAACAGGATGTACAATCTTTGATTCCCTTCACAATCACTGGACCTTAAGTCATTGTGAGTGTTCTCAGAGCTTTGATTGATCAGTTTAAGCTGCATTGTGACCTCTAACTCCCAAGACAGAGTCAGCTCTTGAGAAAATGAAATTATTAGTATAAAAGTGTTTTAGAAATAGGAAAAAAATAAAATGAAATTCAATCACACTATATAGAACTTGTGATTTTTTTTTTGCCTAAATTAGGTGACCTGTCATCAAAATGTAGAGCATGGGATGCCCAGGACTTTGGATGGATTCTCAAAAGCAGAGTCTGGAAAAAAACGAGTTGGGTATTTTATTTTATTTTTTTGTCGATGTAGAAGAGACAGATATTCATCTTTTAACCCCAGGACTGCCAGGGGACTGATGGAGCATTGGTGCACCTAATTTCAGCTTAGGTGGATAAAATGGGTAAGAACACTTTCAAATGTCTAGAGATTAGTGAAATTTAAGACTAGATTGAATTGCATTGGTCAGGAGAACTGCAGGGATCCCGATGGCTAGGTGAAATCAGGTGATTTCACATAAGCATCAGGTTCTAGGTGAAATGGGGAAAGGGACAAGCCAAATCATGCCACAAAGAAAACATTTACAGCAAGTATTTAATGATAACATGACAGAGTTGACTGAATTTATAATTTGAACATTTTTTCAAAAATTGTCTGGCAGTTTTATAACTTAAATAAAAACATCGAGCTACCTTCTATGTGTTCAATAAGCTGTTTCTTTCTAATCACCCTCTGAAGGCAGTACAATAATGAGGCAAATAGAGGTTAAGTGACTTGCCCAGGACCTCACAGCTAATAAATGTTTAAAAATGGGGGCGAGGGGTGAACCAGGGGAGAGAAAGGGTGTGTCAAAGGGCTGGGGGAAGAGAGGTGGGGGGAAAGTGCAGGAAAGAGGGGAAGAGCTGGGAGAAGAGCAGTTAGAGAGTAAGTAATTGGAGCCAGGGCTTTAAGTGGGGGGTCGGGGATCAAGAGGCCAGACTTGAACTCAGGTCTTCCTGATTCCAGATTCAGTGGTCGTCTCTACTGTGCCACCTAGCCCCCCCTATTTAAGACAAGGAGTTGGGACAATATCTTGCCTATTATGGACATAGGAACAGAAGGGATGGAGATTAATATTTCTGCCTAATGGTAACAGTCTGGGGAACTGACATTGTAGAATGAATGAGAATTCTTCCCAGGTTGGACTAAGGTAAATTTTTTTATACTAGAAACATAAGACAACTCAGTTATCTATTTAAAGAAGTGTTTGGAGAAACATACCAAGCTGACATAAATCAGCTCCCATATATCAGCTCCCATATAATCTAAAAACTAATTTTCTGCTTCCCCACCAAACCTCCTTCCCTGGGTTTCAAGGGTCTAGATCAAGAGTTAACTTAGGTGTGTCACTGACCTATTTTGACAGTCTGTTTAAAACTATGAGAACCCCTGCTAGATTTATAATCCTAGGACTAATCAAATATGAACATGATAGGAATGAAGATTTCCCAAGAAGTGAGGTTCATTAAATAAAACAGATTCAAAACCATACATACAAAAATGCCCCAACCTTAGATGCAGGACGATTTGCACATACTGCTTTTTGCCGGTGGTAAAGAGGCTTAGTTTAGTTATCCCTCAAAGTGAAATCACTCATAATTGTGATGTTTCTTACACATCCTTCTCTGTCAAGAATTTCTTCCTGGGACCATGGAACTAGGAATTTTGTTCCATTGGTGGCCTCAGCTTTAACATGGCCAGTTGTGTAAATAGTTGATATGTTTCCTGAGGAATCAGTTCTAAACCTGAGAGTTCTTCCTTTATCATCAGCCAAGTCATAGTAATTGCAGTTCTCCAACAGCTTAAATCCTATAGGGAAGAAAAGATATTAGTCCAAAACAATAGCATTTCAGTCCTGAGTGAGAGGGAGAGTTTAGATATTTGCAGATCTCCAGAGCAAGCACAGACTGTAAAGAACTCTGCTATGGTGAGGGAAAGGGATAGCATTTCTTGAAAGACCAAGGCCTCTTTCATTTTTACTCAAATTGACCTGTTTACAGGTAATGGCCTTCTGTCTTCTCTAGCCAAAAGTTACTTTACAGGCTTCTTGATGTCCAGATTTTCCAGTTCTCCTGAATGAGGCAAAAAATGAAAAACCACTTTCCCATTAACTAAGAGCTATCATGGGGCTAAACAATTAAGGGACCAGTATAATTAGCAAGGGCTAATTGTGGTACAGTGGATAGTGTATGAGGCCTTAAGGCAGGAAAACACATCTTCCTGAGATTAAATATGGCCTCCTTTATTAGTTGGACAAATCATTTAACCCCATTTGCTTCAGTTTCCTCATCTGAAAAACTGAGCAAAAGAGAAGGCAGCCCTCAACACAGAGAAGCCATTTGTTCTAATTTCAGACTCCTTGATTTTGATCTCATTTCCAAAAGATCTAATCACATGATGATAGATCTCATTTAGTAAAAAAATCGTTCCTGCCTGCTACTCCCAGGCAGACATGGGAAACTGTCCCAAGTGGAAGTGAGTTCTCTAAGGTCATATAGAAAGTACCAGGAATAATATGTCTAAATAAAGTTTAATCCCTAAGATGGGAAGTTCTTTCCCCTGGGACTATCATAAGGGACCTGGGCCTTCTTCTTTAGCATAATTTGTAGGAAGGAGGTATATAATAATTCCTTAGTAAAGGGCCCCTATGGGGCACTAACAAATCTGTTATCAGTGTCATTTCTAGTTTACTTCCACCCTTCATGAATGAAGGAAAAAAGCCCTTATTATGAACTTACTAAATACCAAGCACCCTGCTCAGATCTCCTAATGCCTCCAACCCAGGATAGGAGGAGACATCTGTGTTCCTACAGGCCTTCCCTTATGAGCAAAACCATACCCTGGGGTAGTAACTCCATGACTACCCCCAGTGGAGGCCTCACTGATCAAATGAAACCAGGAAGCACCAGGGGGATAGAGCTCCAACCACCCTTACCAAGTTTGTTCTCGTCCTCTTCCCTCCAATTTTTTCCCCACCTTTTTTTATGGTCCCAAAATTCTACCCTGAGCCAGGTACACTATTGTGTTATGGTTCTCTCTATACTAGGAGTCACTTCCAAGGTAAGTTCACAAGGACATCATTGCCTAAATAGCAGAAGCATTCACATACCATTCTTCTATTAGGACTCTTGTGAGAAAAGCCCAAAAATAGATTCCTGCCCAAAGGTTTTGACACTTACTGTGATAAAATTTTAAAAATTCAGCTACCACAATGAGATAAGAAATATCCACTCTTGGAATGAAAGGTTCCAAAGCGTATTGTCTCAAAGTCCTACAGAAAAGAGAATTATCAACAGTATAGATTGTACCCTTTGTTACACTAAAGGTCAAACTTCCTCTACCCATTTTGAGCAAATACAGAAAAGCTTCTTTTCCCAAACCCCCTTCCCAGCAGACTCGAATTTAAAACGTAATTGTTTAATATCTAAATAAAAACATACCTGTTCAATAGTTCTGTTACATCCTAAGGGGGGAAAAACAAAGTTGGAGTAGTTCATGAAGTTCATCAATGTTTTCTCCTCAGGCTTTATGATAACACCAACTTTTAATAGTCATGCCATTCCAGCAGGGTCATCAACAGCTCATTTTTTTCCCTTTTCAACTTGAGAAGGTTGGATATTGGACACAAACTTTTTGCCCATGCTAGGAAGGGTTTGATAATTTCCTCTACTGTGCTATCAAAAAGCTGGTCAAGTAAGGTCTCCACTCTACATATTTTTCTTATGACATAAGACCCATACAGGTTTTATCTAAGAGAGAGAGAGAGAAAAAAAAAGAGGGGAAGTAGTGATGATCTTTAGAAAGACCTGAGTTCAATTCCAGACTCAGATACTTATTAGCTCTGTGACCTGGGCAAGTCACTTAACCCCAATTGCCTTAAAAAAAATTTAATTAGGAAAAAAGGGTCACTGAGAGATCTGTTTTACTGGTGTTGGGTCCTGGTTGGGTTAGATTGGGGGTGACTCTTCTCTGTTTTCCCCAGGAAGCACAAGGCATACACAGTAGGGTAGGTTTCAAAAGTAATTCCCTGGGAAGGGGCATGAAAGACGAGGTCATCAATTTCCTTTTCCCATATATGGCTGGCCCTGAGGAGGTGGTACTGGTCTCACCTTTAACATTTTCAAAGTTTGGTTTCTGACTCTTTTCCTTCAGCTCAGTGATGTTGTCTGTTAAGAATCTTATTTCACTGGCTAAATTGGCCTCCCATTCCTTCTTTTGCTCCAGGTTTTTATATTCTTGGATAGCCCCTGTCTTCTTGACGTTCTGATAAAGCTGAAGAATAAGTTCCTCCTGTTTCGATTTCTTCAACTTCCCCTTCATGTATTTAAGTGCTTCCTGAACTTTTTGGCCAAATATTTTTCTGGACACATCTCTGTAGTCCTGCAGAGAAAAATGTTAAATGATATATTAGGGCCTCACCAAATCTCCCTTTCCCTGTCTGCTATTATTAAAGAAACTGAGGCAAACAGGGTTAGGTGACTTCTTTCCCCAGGGTCACACAGCTATTAAGTATCTGAAGATAGAAAAGAACTGATATAACTGTCCATAGGAAAGACTTGCTTTTTTATCTCTGGATTCCAAACTTTGAAACTATCTGCTCCAGGAAGGATCCTATCATTTATCCCATTCTCCTTTGATTATCTCTCTGCTTCCCAAACAATAAAAGCATGTGAATTTATACTTGATTGTACATTCCTTGACAGTTTTATTGACTTCAAGGGTATTCTTTGTTTAGATCTTGTTCAACTACTCCTTTGCCAGAAATTTATCATTCTCCATAAACTGGAGTCAGTCTATTTCTCCAATGGTCAAGGCCATCCCTCAAGTCACCAGATTTTCTACCTCTGTACCTTTGTTCATGTTACTCCCTTACTCCCTTATGACTGCAATGCCGCCATTCTTCAGGAAGACACTCTATATTGGGTAACATACCTCCCTCATAAATCTCAAAATCATCTTTCATTTGTACAAGTCATTCCATCAGTCATGTCACTGAATTAGATGTAAGGTAACAAGGTCAATCTCTTTCTTTTCCGTCACCTTACTTTTATGTCCTCCAGAATTTAGCATAGTGCTCTCTCTGCATACCACAGGTAGCCAATGATTGTTGAATTGACTGTATCCTCCAGGTTATGCTGAAGGAAGCATGGTCTTGAATTCCTGTGTCTTTTTTTCTCTTTTTTTCACTGCTATGTCTAGGTTGTTTTCTTTTTTGAGGAAAAGTAGCACCTCCTGACATAATGATATAATAAGTTATCATGCCCCAAAAATAAAAGAACCCAAGTCAGGCAGGACCTTAGTTACAGAAGTCACATCCTCCAAGACTGGTTCTCTTTGAACTTCCTTTAAAGGCTGTGAAGATCCCTCTCTTGTCACTTGACATGCATCTCCCAATCAGCACTGACATTCAAAGACAAGTTTCTCCAGGTAAAGCATGGATGTCTTGTAGCAGGAGTTAAAAACCACCAGCTTCTCTGTCTGTAAAAACTGGCACAGAAAGGCTGCTTCTTGATCCCCAGGATCAGAACTTCTCCCATCACACACTTGCTGTCGTAATGACCATTTCCACCTGCACAGCTAGAGGACAAAATGCCATCCTAGGGGAAAAAAAAACCAAAAACAACTTCCTGTAGAGAAACTGTTTTTTGATGGAGGTGTTGGAGTGAATGTCTATCATCAAGGGATATTTGTCTCTTGTGGAACCTCTGGTGTTTAGAGCAATAGAAGTTCAAATGGGAGATGGGTCATCCACTCAGCTTAGTTTTGGGGAAATGCTGATTTTTCAAGGTTATTTCTGACTTCCTTATTAAATGCATCTATTTTGTGTAAGTGTGCTATTATTTGTAGGAATTCCCTTGCTGGATACCTAAAATACTGAAGGACACCTAGTAACTTGGTTCTTCTTAAGGGTGAAAGTTACATATCTACCTGAATTAGCCATATTAATAGGAAGAAAATGCAATAGAAATGTACTTCAAGCTCCCCAATTCCTTTTTTTTTAATGGTGTTAACATTTTTGCAATGTCAGAGAGCTCTGGTACCTATGAGATAGAAAAAGTAAAGGGAAAAGGACAGGGGGATTAACTTGAAGAGAGGGAGAGCATAGAATCAAGAACTTTGGTCATTGGATCCAAGGGAATGGGTACAACTTCCTAGCCTTTGCTTGCCACACAGTATGTTGGTAGAGGATTCAGATGATGTAGAGTTCAGCCGCCAGTGTGTCCAACCTGAGTTTGTTTTGCCTTGATCCCAATGGGACATAGTGATGCAGGGCAGTAGCCTGTCCAATTCTAAGGGAAAATGTATGTATAGTTCATAAGATGGAGGAGAAAGGGATGGTATGCATCCCAGTGAAGAGGTCCTTTTGTAGTATGATGTGGGACTGCATGTCCAGAGATCTGATGGTTGACAGCAATACTAATCAATTACAGCACCTGTGATGGTATCCTCCAGAGGAAGTGAAGGATACTTTGCTAACTGATAGGCACAGTAGGTGGTACCAGGTATCATGGAAAACTTCTGCTACCAGAGAGGGAAGCATCAACATCTGGGTTTTCAAAGCAGGAGGGCTTTCAATGGCTGCCCAGAGTCTCACCTGGTCAAATCACCCAAAAACTTCTCAAAGTGAGTCCCCTTCCCAGTCTTTTTAAACCTTATTACCTTCCTTGTACTGTAAGAGTTTCAACAATCTCCTTGCTTTTTCTCAGAAATCCTCCTCTGGACTTTTATACATTTTCACTGACTGTCCTCCATGGCTGGAACTCTCTTCCTTCCCATCTCTGCCTACGGAATTCTTAGTTTCCTTCAAGTCCCAGCTACAATCCTGCCTTTTGAGATCTCTTAATGCTTGCCCCCTTCCCACCTTTGATTATCTTTAAAACTGTATGACCTGTTTGTACACATTTGTTTTCATGTTGTCTCTCCCACTAGTCTATGGGTTCTCTGGCAACAAGGACTGTCTTTGGCCCTTTTTTGGTATCTGATATTTAGGGAATTGCCTGGAATAGGTCTTGGTTGTTTGTTTCCAAGTTGGGATTTTAACTCAGGTCCTCCTGACTCCAGGACCAGTGTTCTCTTCACTTAGCTGCCCCTGAATAACTAAGAGCTTGATCTTAACAAATGTTTATTGACTGGTCAGTATTAAGAATGACTATGTGGAAGGATAATCTGGCTAGTTTCTCAACCACTGTTCTCAAGGCCAATCATAACCAACTACATTATCTTATTTTTTTTTAAAGCAATTGGGGTTAAGTAACTTGCTCAAGGTTACACGGCTAGTCATTTGATTTATGCATGGGTGCTCATTTTCTGAGGCAGGATCTGATTTCGGGTCATCCCAACTCCGAGGCCGGCGCTCTTATTCACTGCGCCACCTAGCCGCCCCTTTAGGGCAATCGGGGTTAAGTAACTTGCCCAAGGTTACACGGCTAGGTTTTTTTTGTTTGTGCGGATTAGGTGTCGGAGGCTGGCTCCGAATTCAGGTCCTTCTGATTCCAGGGCCGGCGCTCTATTCTCTGCGCCACCTAGCCGCCCCTACATTATCTTATTAAGCTAAATCTTCATTTCACAAAGCTTATTTATCAACTTTTACAGCAGGCTGATCACCCAATTCCCCACATCTGCCTGCTTTGATGGCTGGAAAGGTCTGAGGTTGGACAGCATAGACCAGGGAGCTCAAATAAAAAGACAGAAAGATAACAGCCTCAACTGGAGACAAACAAGCAGCACTGGATTATGGATCAAGAGACCTTGGGGTTTAATTCAGTGTTTCTCTACTCCCTGGCAGTTAGGTGTGGGAGTGGATTCAAGTGTTGGGGAAGACAGGAAGTCTTATCTTCCCGAGTTCAAATCTGGCCTCAAACACTTAATAGCTTTGTGACTCTAGGCAAGTCACTTAATGTTTACCAGTTTCTCATCTGTAAAATGAGCAGGAGAAAGAATTTTCAAATGGCTCAATTATCTCTGCCAGGAAAACGTGCAAATGGGGTCACAGAAGAGTTGATGCATCCAAAAACTCAACAGAAAAATAGTGATTAGTGGCATGAATAAAGGTAAATAAATATCTGGGAACCTTAGTTTTCATAATGATGAGAAACTTGTTATGAAAAAACAAAAAAACAAAAACTACAAAGGAGTTTACAGATACACAACTAGTATAGTGGGAGAGAGACAGATACTTACACTGCATTCAACAAGCCATGACAGAGGTCTCTCTTCCTCTGCAAATTTTTGGACTTTCTGAAATTCTTTTAGGTGGTCATCCAAGTATGACACACGTGCCTCTATTTCTTCCTGTAAGAGAAATAAGTAAACACAATCAGGAAATCCTATGTTCTAGGATTGTGTGCAGCTGCAAAATTGTAAGAGCCCTGACAGGTCAATACTGTCTGATTGACATGGAGGAGAGAGTCACAGAAGGAAGAGAGAAGCTGTCTGACCCCACCCCTCTGGCAGATAAGCTGAATATTCAGGGATCCATCCAAGGCACAGACTAATGTGGGAATAAGGAAGCTGAGCATGGAGGAGTCACTGCCAAGGAACACCTCAAGCCACCTGGGAGATATCTCTGAACACTTCCAAGACTCACCCTGTATCTCAGAGCAGCCACAGCAATGGGCCAATGTGTATGAAATCTGTGCCTCTTTGATTTAGCACAGCTCACACATAGGAGAGTCTTCCACCTGCAACAGAAGTACTTCAGTTCTTCCAGGTATATCTCACACATGCCTTGCCCTTCAGGGTACATGACCATGTCATGTTGAAGAGTTTTCAGCTTGGAGAATTTCCAGTATAAATTGCAGCATGAAGATTTAGTAGCAAATGCATTCCAGAAGCAATGCATGCAAATTTGATGTCCATAGTCAAGGGTAACTGCCTCACTCATTGCAATGTTGCAGTTACTACAGTCAAACCTTCAATATCAAGAAAAAGACAGAGGCCATTTAAGGGTGTCTCAATAGCTTGCCCCCTCCTGTTCCTTCTAATATTTCTACAAATATAGCAAAGTAATCATAGGTTTCCCCCCCCATAAACGTGGGACAAACTCTCCCAAATACATATACACCATCATTAGGAAGAGTGGGCACAAGAACCAGCCACTTTTTAATAATATCTAGTATTAATATAAAACTTAAAGGGGCTTTCATACATTAATATTTCCTTGATGTACATTAGGGAAACTCAGGATGAAAAAAGTGACTTACTTAGGGTCAGGCAGGTGGCTAAAATATGAAACAGAATTCAACTCAGAACCACTGGATTCCCAGGCTTATGACTGGAAGCCTCTTCCCCAGCTAAATGCAATGCCTTTGGTTTCCTTCACCACAGATAACTCTCTAAAACTAAAATTTGTAGGACAGATTTCAGTCTGCATTGGTAAAGGTTATAGAGATTGTTCCCTTCATAAAAGAAATCATAGGTTCAGATGAAAAAAACAAAAAATGAAAACAAAAACCAAAAAGCGATTGATCAACTCAGTGCATCGAGATTTTTTTTAAAGAAAAGAGGGAACTTGCTGACACGGGACTCTTAAAAGTGTAATTATTTACCTAGCTTTCTTTACTGTAACCATCCTTGCACAATTACACCATCCTTACACAATTGGAGTCTTGTCACAGGTTAATTCGATTCAAAGCCAATAGAGCTTAAAAACATGTAGACCAGGAGTTGAATGTACAAACTAGGAGGCAACCTTTCTCTTTTCTTCCCCTTCTGCACTTTATTACATTAGTTCATTGACTAGTCACTGACAAGAAGCCAGTACTAGGCAGAGAGATTCAGAGCATGACTCCACCAGCAGTTCACTGAATTGTGTTGTGTATTTCAGTTGGTGGTTGTTTATAGATAACATGAGACAAAGGAAAAAAAGATGACTGCTTGTTAGAGTTCAGCTGGCTACACACAAAAAAGCATTCTCAGTTAAGTGATGTTTCTTTGTTAGTATAACTAGTTGCCCTAAATCAAAAGGACTATCCATGGGTTGTCAGGTTAGATAAGGGAAGGGAAAATTTCTTAGGCTGAAATCTTTTTGTATTAATTGGGGGGAAAAAGAAGACACCGAAGGGAATGATTTATTGTAGCTGGTCCTATAGAACATGAAAGACCATACACAGCAAAATGGTGCATACAAAACAAAATGGAGCCTGTTATGGTTTTTTAAAATCCATTTTCCATCGTTTATACACCTGATCTTTAGTAATAGTTGCCATTCAAAGGATGTCAGCAGAAGCTGAATGTACAGTGGCTAGAACATAAGAAATGGCACATAAGGCACTTGAGAAAGACTTGTTGTGTTATTATAAAGCAATATTACACATATTATTCTATGTGATACTAACCATAAACTCATTATGCTTATGAAGTACATATTGCACTTCAGTATACTGAGTACCATTGTTTTACAAATGGGGAAACTGAGGCTTAGAGGGTTTAACTTGCCTATGATCACTAGTGTCAGTATTCATTCCAAGGCCCATGGAATTCAAGGCCCACTCCTATCCCCAAAAATTCTTGTATTTGGAGCCAGAATGTCTATGCTTAAATTCTATCTCTGCCAGTTTTTAACTAACTTGGCAAACTCCCTTGAATCTGTAAAACTGAAGCCATGAGCCTGAATAAGAAGATGAGAGAATGGGTGGCAGGGACCTTTCTTTGCCTCCTATCCAACCACTCCCCTCAAATAGATAAGTAAACTCAAAGCTATTTCCACCTCCCCATCTCATAGTTAAGAACAATGCATATCAGAGGCAATTTTCACAATTATTTTAGAGGAATAATCAAGAAGAAAGAATCTGAAACCACGGGAATTTTCAATCCCAAGAAATTGTGGTAAGGCAGGATGCATAAAGGGGAAGTCATTTTATTGGAAAACTCAACATAACTATAGTACATCAAAATTCAATCTAATTCAACAAACATTATACTAGTTGAGCCTTATCCAAATTCTCCTTTCGGCACAAGTGCTATTCCAAGATGTACAAAGTGTCACATAGATAGTGTCACATGTGAGAGAAACAAAAACAGTAGTTTGGTTCAGCTCTACAATGCAGGTAGCAGAATAAGGTTTAAGAAATCTAGCCAGATTCACAGTCTCCTGTAGTGGCAAGCACCCCAATATCCCCAGGGTGACTGCCAACACAGGTTCTTAGATCTGCTTTTCAAAAGGAAAGCAACTCAAAATGGGTTAACAAGCTTACTTTAATCAAACAAACATACATTACCTAGTTCAGGGGAAAAAGGTCAGCACCCCAAACTTCAGAGTTACAGAACTTACAGATCAAACAGACAGGCTTCCAAACTGTCCAACCATTATATCAATACCAAATCACAGTTACCAGAGAGGGAAGCATCAATATCTGGGTTTTCAAAGCCGGGGGGCTCTCAACAACGGCTTCCCAGAGTCTCATCTGGTCAAATCACACAACACTTCTCAAAGTGAGCCCCAAAGCAAAGCCTCTCCTCAGGGTTTATATAGCCTTCTCCTGGCTCAAAGATTGTAACAACCTCCTTGACCCACTGCCCAATCACAAAGTATCAAGGTGTGGGCTTTCCTGAGAAACAAGCCTCCCACCACAAGCTCCAGGTGCACTTAAGCTAGGGGCAGGGAAGATCTTTAAATCTGCATTTCCATTACATCTCCTCATCTTCTCCTCATTCTCTTAAATATACAATTAGTTATCAGGTCTTCTAGGCCATCTCTACATCTCCTCTGTCTGCCTGGACCAGTGCGGTATCCTCCTCCTTGGGCTTTCTGCCTCTACTCTTTGCCATGTTTTTTTATACTCCTATAAAGCATTCAGTTCTTTCAAGATACTGCTGAAAGTCTCTGAAGAATCCTATTTCCCCCACAACAAGAGTTGAATTAAATGGCTCAGGAGATAAGCACCACACTCTGCCTTGGAGGCCAATCACATTTCCGTATGGACACCAGGTGGGCATAGTGCTCCTGTACTATATTGTTGTTGCATAGCCTTTTGTTGAGTGACTTGCAGGTGCTTCTTTTTGTCTCATCGTTCATCTTGAACTAACAGGGCACCAGCCTGAGTCAAATCCACTCTTCAGTGGACAAAAGGAAATCCAAGAGAAGCTGGAGACCTCCACAATGCCTTTGTTATAGCAATACAGAAACTCATCAGGAAAATAATCAGGCATAGAGACAAGGGCTTAAGAGAGAGCTTAATACCAAAGAGGGAACAATCACAGATACATCTGATGTGTGTGTGCAGACAAGGACCAGCGAGCTACTAGACCTGTAGTCATTATAATGACACACCCTGGGATCCCTTGGCAGTCACAGGGATTCAAGCCCACCTGCCTGAGACAGACAAGGGGCTTCCCATCAGCCGCTCAGGGCCCACTCACCTGGCTTAGACCACAGACAGCACTTTTCCAGGGTGAACTTGCAGCCCACCTCCACTACAAAGGGTTCCTGGACCCCTCTCCCCACGTACACTGCCTCTCCTCTAAGCCCATTCCATTTACTCCAATCCCTGAAGCAGCAGCATAGAGCACCCCTCCATCTCCTGTCAGCAAACCCAGCACAGAGCTAGAGCCCCTCCCTAGTTACATTCCCATGTCCTTCAGTTGAAGGGATACCTGAGCAGTCAGAAGTCACTTTCCCTCACACCTGAGAGCACCTCCTGAGCCCCAGGAACAAGCTAGGAAATGTCTAATAACCCCTCTCTGGGCTGGGGGTGGAGGGTATGCAGGGCACCTCAATTTAACCTACAGTGTTAACATTTTCTTTATTGCTTTCTTAAGTCTAGACAAGTAGTAAAACAATAAATCAAGCCAAGGTTTGTAACATATGCAAAAATTACCAATTTCCCAAGTGTAAATACTCACAATGAAAAACTGAATCATCTATTTAGAGCTGGTTTCAGGACACCACTCACCCTGTAATGGCTGACACTGCCCTGGAGATCTTCAGGAGGCTGCTTACAGTAACCTCACCTCCTTCTTAAATGGACCCTTGACCACCATTCTATCTCCTTAGTGTCCCACCCACTGGGCTTAATCAGACTTGGCCCTGGGACAGCTGCATAGAGCATGCTCCACTCATCAGCTGAGAGCAATCCTAGATTTTCTTTTTTTTTTTTTAAGGAGGAGGGCAGGGCAATTGAGGTTAAGTGAATTGCCCAAGGTCACATAGCTAGTTAAGTGTTAATTGTCTGAGGTCTGATTTGAACTCATGTCCTCCTGAATCCAGGGCAGGTTCTCTATTCACTGTGCCAACTAGCTACCCCAATCCTGGAATTTGTTTAGAGAATCGGCATCAATATCCCCATCTCTAAATCCACAAGAGAACCCCTTTTCCCCAAAGCCCACCTCCATCCTGGGGGGCCAGTCACCCACACATTGAGACATTCAGACCTAAAGTGGCTTTACACAGTACAAATCACCTAATAGATTACCAGCCAGGAGCCCCATAGACACCTTAACCCCCCACCCACGATTTGCTTGGGAACAGAATCCAAGTAGAATCCACTTTTACCCTCTACCCTAATGAAAAAGACCCCATTCCCCCTCAATTATATTTTATTTTTGCTTATATGCATTTTGACTGCTATCCCATAATATTGGTTTATCCCATAAAGCTATGTAATAAACTACACAGAACATTGAAAAGGAGGGAAGTTTTGATTGTATTTAAGACATTATTTAGTTCTTTTTAATGACTCCCAAGTTTCTTCCTTAAATGAAGGTCCACCTTGATAAAAAGCAATATACTTTCAGTGAGGCCAGACAGCTAGCAATCCTAGAAAACAAAATTCTCTGAAGAATTCAAATGGAACATAACCCAAAGGGCAAGGGACAGGCTTGATGTAGAGCATTTATAACTGTCAATGCTTTTTATTTATTTTATATTTATTTATAATTATGAAAAAATTATAAATTACATTATTAACATTATAAAGCATTTCCTTAAAAAAATATTGGAGTTTTCAACATTCACTTCCATGATATTTTGAGTTTTAAATTTTCTCCCTCTCCTCCTTTCCCCTCCCCAAGACAGTGTGCGATATGGTATGGGCTGTATTCATGCATTCATATTCAACATTAAACATGTTAAGAAGAAACAAAACAAAACAGAAGACTAAATAGTCTGCTTCTCTCTACATTCAGACTCCATAGTTCTTGCTCTGGACGTGGACAGAATTTTCGATCATGAGTCTTTTGGAGCTGTCTTAGATCTTTGCATTGCTGAGAAGAGCTAAGTCTATCAAAGTTAGTCATCAAACAACAGTAGAATTTACAGTTACAGTATGCAATGTTTTCCTAGTGCTGTCACTAAACATTTCTTTTTGTTTGTTTTTTTTGTTTTTTTAAACAAATGCTTTATTAACTTCTGTTTTACATCCTCTCATTCCCCTTCCCCCTATTCTGCTGCAGGTTGAGATAACCCATTTAGTATGTATGTCATTCTCACCCTGAACCAAATTCAATGAGAATGTGGTTTTGCCATTTTGCCTTCCTATTCTTCCCCTCCCTTACAACCACTTCCCCTTGATTCTTCTACATGAGATAGTTTACCCTACCCTGTCTCTCCCCATCTCCTCTCGCCACTTTCCTTTCTCACCTCATAATTTCACCCCTAGAATATCCTCCCTTCCCAACAAATTCAACCTATGCCCTCTATCCATGTATAACTGTAAACATATATACACCCATTCACATATGTATTCAAATGACCATACACCCTTCTTCCATTATTTTCATAACTGAAAGGGGTTTCATCAGTCACAGTTATTGTTTTTCCATGTAGGAATGTAAATAGTTCAAATTTGATAAGTTCCTTTTGATTTCTTTTCCCTGATTACCTTCTCAGGCATCTCTTGCTTCTTGTGTCTGGATGTCAAATTTTCTATTCAACTCTGTTATTTTCCTCAAGAATGCTTGAAAGTCCTCTATTCCACTGAATGACCATATTTTCCCCTGAAACAAAATACTCAGTTTTGCTGGGTAGGTGACCCTTGGGTTCATTCCCAGTTCTTCTGCCCTCTGGAATATCATATTCCATGCCCTTCGATCCCTCAGTGTAGAAGGTGCCAGGTCCTGGGCTATTCAGATTGTGTTTCCACAATATTGAAATTGTTTCTTCCTGGCTGCTTGTAGCATTTTCTCCTTGATCTGGGGATTCTGGAACCTGGCTATAATATTCCTGGGAGTTTTGTTTTGGGGATCTTTTTCAGGAGGTGATAGGTGGATTCTTTCAACCTCTATTTTGCCCTCTGTATCTAAAACATCAGGGCAATTTTCCTTTAGAATTTCTTGAAGGGTGATTTCTAGGTTCTTTCTTTGATCATGGCTTTCAGGTAGTCCAATGATCTTTAAATTGTCTCCCCTCGATCTATTTTCCAGGTCAGTGGTTTTTCCCATGAGATATTTCACATTGCCTTCTAATCTTTCATTTGTTTGGATCTGTTTAACAGTATCTTGATTTCTCATAAAGTCATTAGCTTCCATTTGCTCCAGTCTAACTCTGAAGGAATGAATCTCCTCAGTGAACTTTTGAGATTCTTTTTCCATCTGGCAAATTCGACTTTTTAAGGCATTCTTTTCCTCATTGCCCTGTTGGGCCTCCTTTGCCATTTGAGTTAGTCTATTTTTTAAGGTGTTGTTTTCCTCAGTCAGGCTGTTGACCCTCATTTCATGCTTTTCCTGCATCCTTCTCATTTCTCTTCCCAATTTTTCCTCCACTTCTCTTATTTGATTTTTAAAGTCCTTCTTAAGGTCCTCTATGGCCTGTAACCCACTCATATTTTCTTTTGGGGCTTTTGGAGCAGGATTTTGGACCTCACAGTCCTCCTCCTGTTCTATGCTTTGATCCTCTTTGCCCCCAAAATAGGAGTCTAAGGTTGCATTTTTCTGTTTAATTTCTTTCCTTTGCCTTGGCATGTTGCCCCTTAATTACTTGATTTTGGGGCTTGCTGCCACAGTATGACTCTGCCTCCAGACAGGGGAGCTTCCATCCCGAATGTGTGGGGGGACAACTTCCATTTCTGGCAAGCTGAATATCCACCCCACGACCTCCACCCCAGATCACAATCCAGATCCAGGTTGGTTAAAGCAAGAGCGATTATACCCTAAGACTGATCGCTGGATCTCCCTACAGTTCGCAGGCCAGGAGCTGGAGCTGCCACTGAAAACTACAAAATGGTGTGTCTCCTCAGAGGCTTCTAGCCCCCAGGGGAGGGAGCCAACGCATTCCCCAAATACTGGTCCCAAAGTCCATAGGACACTAACCTCTTACTTTGTCCTAGGCATGTCTATGTTGATAATTCTGGAATCGCCACAGCTGCTGGTGTTCTGGGGTCCCTCCAGTCGGCCGCTGGCCCTGACACCCTGGGGCTAAAGCCTCGGCTCACACGGACCTGGGCTCGGCTCCGCTCCCCGCGTGCTGCTCGCTGCTGGCTCCCAGAGCGCTGCACTGGTCCTTCCTGCAGGGCTGCTGGGCTGTCCTCAGTGGGAGGTTAGCTTCTCTGTGTCGTTCTGTGGGTGCTGGGGCTCCAGAAGTTGTTCAGAGTCCCCTTTTACATAGTTTGGAGGTGATCTGGGGGGAGAGTACCTTGGATGTCCCAGATCTATTTTTTTAAAAGGTCATTCTTTGCCTCATTTTATTAAGCTTTAATCAGTGAATGAGCATTGCCACAATCAAACTGAATCCTGTTAAAGACCTTAGCTGAAAAAGGTAAAGATGTCCCACTGTATCCTGGACCATCATGGGAAGCTACATGAAGACATTGCAATGGCATTGCAGCCCTTAGGGAGCGACATGACCAAAAGGTACAGAGGTACAGAGGCAGGAAATGTGGCTGATTACAGGGATGGCCTGAGCATTGGAGAGGCTTCTCTAAATGTAAATTGGTTCCACTTTATGGAAAAGGGTAAATATTTGGCTAAGAAGTATCAGTGATACAGGAAATAGGAAGACATAACAGCATTATGAGGAAAAGAGTTTCTTTTTTGAAATAGACATTTTTAAAATTTCTTTCTTTCTTTCTTCTTTTACAAAACTTTGAGTTCCAGATTCTTCTCCCTTCCTTTCTGACCTCCCCTCTTCCAAACATTAAGCAATTTCATATGGGTTTTTTATGTGCAAACATGTAAAACATATTTCTATATCAGTCATGTTATGAGAAAAACAGATCAAAAGGAAAAAAACCCCACACAAAATGCTTCAATCATCATTCAGACTCCATCAGTTTCTTCTCTGAATATAGATAGGATTTACCACCATGAGTCCTTTGGGATTGTCTTGAATCATTGTATTACCATTATTCATCATCACACAATGTTGCTGTTATTGTATGCAATGTTGTCCTGGTTCTGCTCATTCCACTTTGCATCAGTTCAGATAAGTCTTTCTCAGTTTTTCTGCATTCAGCCTGTTCATCATTTTCTCTTGCACAAAAATAGTTCATTACATCCATAGACCATAACTTGTTCAGTCATTCCCCTATTGATGGACATCCCTCACTTTCTAATCCTTTGCCAACACAAAAAGATCTGCTATAAATATTTTTGTGCTGGGAGGTCCTTCTCCTTTTTTATGATTTCTTGGGATGCAGACCTAATAGTACTATTGCCATATCAAAGTGTATGCACAGTTTTACTGTCATTTGGGCTTGCATAGGTGTAAGATAGCATGTCAGAGTTGTTTTAATTTGCATTTCTCTAATCAAAATGATTTGCAGCATTTCTTCATGACCATAGATAGCTTTATTTTCTTTATCTCAAAACTGCCTGTTCATATCCTTTGACCATTCATCAATTGTAAAATGGCTTGTATTCCTCAAAGTTTCTTCAAAAGATTTCAAAATAAGTTACCCCTGAAGGCCAATAGTTAAGAATTCATAATCAAGCTTAAATTCACATGCTTTTATAGAGTTTATGAATGCTGTGGGAATTGGGAAGCATACAAGTAATAAAAGAGGGAGAAATGAAGAAAAAATCCTGTAGTTGGGAGTATTAGAAGTGACTTTAGGAATTGACAATAGTGTAGGAGGCAAAGTCTTCTTCCATAAGCTAGGAGAGCCCGCAAACATGGTAAATGTCCAGACATGGTATAGTAGGTGTCAAAGATTAAAGTAGATTTGAATGGATTGGATAAAAGACAATTCTTATGTCAAGTTAAGAATGGTAAGGAGGTGGATAAAGATCCACTGGAGAAAATTGCTTGACCTTGTCTTAAGGACCCTAAAAAATTCAAACTGGAACAGCCCTTTGTCATCCATAGGTACAAAAGTTCTGATTTTAAAGGATAAAACTGAAGTCAGAGGCTAAATAACTTCCCCCAAGTTACCCAGCTATCTGGGAGGGGAATTCTGGGCTCTTGACCCCTGCTGAGTCCCAGTGCTTTCTGTATTACAGCATACTCAGCAGGTAGGGAAGAGGAGATTTGGGGAGGCCATGGTGTTGCCTTGGTGTGTCATCTAATATATTTTTCTCAAGGACCATAAAAATGCAAACCAAAAAATGTCTCATAAGAAATTTCACAAAATGTGGGAAGATGTGATGAGGAAGAGAAAGCAAAATATGCAGAAATCATGTGAGAGGAGAACAAGGAGTTAATTGAGCTCTATCAGAGGCTGAAGGAGGTGGAGGCTACACAGAAATGTCAAATCATGCAGGAAAAGGAGTGGGAGGCCATGATGTTCAGCCAAAGCAGATCCCTAACAGACACAATCACTGAGCTGGAAGAAAACATGCAGAAGCCAGATGGAGAAATGCTACAGGTAAGACTATGGTAAATTCTTCAGGATCAGTTGTTTATGGAAACAGGAAATCTAGCACATCTTTCACTCACCTTCCCAGATCCCAAAAGATTGCTTTTTGAAATCTGCCCTTGTCCTTGCTGTATTGCCTTGTGTTTCATGGGGAGCCTGGAAAGAGAGGGGCCACTCCTGAGTCATGAGATGTCTGACTAAAGGTATTTTGGTGTGAGATCAGCCTGCTGGGATCAAGTGATTCAAGGATCGAAAACCTAGGAATCCTGTTCCTTAAGCTTGGATCTATTATGTGTAGTTAGCAGCAGCTCAAATGGGGCATTTATCCACATTCATTCCTAGGGGGCCTTTTATTATCAGTACTTCTCCCCTGTTTTTCTCTATGTGATAGAGAATGCCTGAATGAACCTTATTTTCTCCCAGTTACATGTAAAAACAATTTTTAACATTCATTTTTTTCCAAATGCTTTATTAACTTCTGGTTTACATCATTCATTTTTGCCAGATTTTGAGTTACAATTTTTTCCCCATTTTTCCCCTACCCACCACCCCAGAAGAGCAGTCCCACAAGATATCCCCTCATCCAATCTGCTCTCTCCCATGTCTTCTCCCATACCCCCTTCGACTTTACCGTTAGGGCAAGGTGAATCTCTGTGCCCCAATGCCTGCACATCTTATCTCCCAATTACATGCAAAATAGTATTAATAATAGTATGTATATATATTTGAAAGATTTAATTTTAAAACTTTTAATTCCAGATCCATTTCCTTCATCCCTTGACATTCCCAAGTACTTCAACTATTCCTCATATGGCATATACTTAGGGCCCTTTACATTTAATCTGCCCTCCTCTGGAGGATCTATGGCCTAACAATGTACTTCCCAAAATGGGGAACCCAGAATTCAACATAGTGTTCCAGATGATGGCAGAGAAAGTAGAGAGAAAAGTCCATCTCCTTATTCCTGTAAGGTCTACCTCTCTTCATGAAGTGCAAGATTATTTAGTCAGTCAATAAACATTTATTAGGTGCTTATGATGTGCCAGATACTATGCTAAGTGCTGGATAAAATACTATGATAAGGTCTCAAGAAGTTCACAGCTGAATGAGGGAAATAATAAGCAAACAGTAAAACAAGCGTTATGTAGGAGAAAAGCCTATAATTATCAGAGGGATGACACTAGAATTAAGGAGGTTTGGGAAAGACTTTCCTTAGAAGGTGAGACTTTAGTTGGGACTTAAAAGAAGAGCAGTAGATGGAGATGAGGGAGAACATTCCAGGCATAGGAGACAAGAGAAAATGCCAGGACTTGGAGTGTCTTATCTGACTCCATGACTCAGCTTGAGGTTTTCTTGGCAAAAATACTGGAATGGTTTGCCTCTTCCTTGTCGATCTCACTTTACATATGAGGAAACTGGGGCCAACAGGGTTAAGTGACTTTTCAAAGGTCACTTAGCTAGTTAGTCTGAGGCCAGATTTAAACTCAGGTCTTCCCTACTCTAGGCCTGACCTTCTATCCAATGTACCACCTAGCTACACAAACTCATTAGGCTGTGTGATGCTGGGCAAGTCACTTAACCCTATTTGCCTCAACTTCCTCATCTGTAAAATGAGCTGGAGGAGGAAATGCCAAACCACTCCAATACTGTTGCCAAGAAAACTCCAAATGGGATCACAGAGTCTGAATATGACTGACTGAAACTACAGAAGAACAACATTTTGAGCTCACAGAACCCTTAAAACCCTCAGATTTCTTCAAGGAAACCAATGTCCTAGCTATACTGTATCCCCACCTTACCTTTGAATTTTAGTTTTTGAACCCAAGTATCATTTAAATTTTGTCTTATTAGATTCAGCCCAAGACTCCAATTGAACAGAACTTTCTGGATCCTGACTCTGACATCCAGTGTTTGAGTACACCTTTGAAGCTTTCTCTCATCAGCAAAACTGATAAGCATGCCACTTATGCTTTCATTCCATTCATTGGTAAAAGTGTTCAACAGCATAAGACCAGTGCTGGCTTAAGCGATTAAGAGATCTGTTTCCTCACTGACCACCTCCATGTTCAAGATTTCTAAAATCCCCTTATCTGACCATAATCTATTTACTTTTCAACTCCCCCTGCACCTTCCCTTATATATTATCCTATTCTTCATCCTGACCCTGACCTTAAATCCCCTGATCCCTAAGTTCTCCCCTACATCATTTCCCCTATACTAGTCTTAACAACTAGATAGATCAACTCTACACTGTCCTCTCTGGAATTCATCCCTATTATCTTATCATAAATTAGGCCCAGCTAAGCCCCAGCTTTCAACAACTCCCACCATTTGCCACCTTCACTTCTAGTCACATACTGCTGAAATAAGATAAAGAAAAATCATAAAATTGTGCTGATTGGGTCTACTACAAATTTATGTTATATAGCCTCAACTGGGCTCTCACTGCCGCTAGGTCATTCTACCTTCCTTCCTTTATCAGCCACTATGCCATGTACCATAGTGCCTCTTCCAGCCCTTTAGTTCCTCCTCAAGCCTTCCATGGTTCCCCTTCCCTTGCCCTTGCCCTTGCTCGGCTTAGAAGTTTGCCTTATATTTTAAGACAAACATTGAGGCCATTCACAGTGAATTTCCTCTCCTCCCCTCTTTCTCATCTCCTATCACTCAGATGCCTGCTGTCATTTTCTCCTCCTTCCTCCCTTGTCTCACATGATGAGAGGGTGCTCCTCTTTATCCAGGCAAAACCCTCTCCTTGATCAAGTGATCCCATTTCACCCCATCTCCTCCAACAGATTAGTTATCCCACTCTTTCACTTATTTTCAATCTCTCCACTCTACTAACACCTTTCCTACCACATATAAATAAGCTCATCTCTCCTATCTGGAAAAAACCTTTCCTTGGTCCTTCCATCCCCACTGTCATCCTCTATGTCTTCTGCTCTTTGTAACTAAACTCCCTAAAAAAGCCACCTCTAATTGGTGCGTCCACTTCCTCCCTTCTCACCTCTTCTTTCTTAACCCCTTTAATCATTCCTGACAACTGGATCTCTTAATTGCCAAGTTGGTTTCTATTCAATTCTCATGCTTTTCCTTGGTTTCTCTGCAGCCTTCACACTGCTGAGGACTCTTTCCTCCTTGATACTCTTGTCTAGCTTTTTGGGACACCACTCTCTCTCCAGGTTTTCCTCCTATCTCTCTGACCACTCCTTTTGTCTCCTTTGCTACATGTTCCTGCAGATTAAATCCTCCAACTCTAGGTGTCCTTCAGGTTTTGTCCTTGACCCTCTTCTCCTTTGATAGTGCCTCACTGGGTGATCTCATTGGCTCTCCTGGATTTAATTACTGTCTCTATGCTGATGAATCATCTGAGCCTCATTGTCTGGTGAACATCTTAAACTCGTTATATGTAAAACAGAGGTCATTGTTTTACCCTCCAAAACCTCTTCCCCTCCTGCCTTCTACCTTCTCTTTTACTGTAGGGGCTAATGCCAAGGCACATCCTAGGAGTCATTGGGAATTCCTTTCTTACCCCCATGGCCAATCAGTTTTGAAGATCTGTCACTTTCACTTTTACAACATTTCTCCAATCACATCCCTTCCCCCAAACAGGGACACCACACTGCTTCAGAGCCTCAACAACTCACACTTTCATTATTCCAATAGCCTGCCTGTGAAACTGTCTGCCCAAATCTCTCTTCACTCACTCCTGTCCATTCTCTATTCAGTCACTAAAGTGATTTTCCTAAAGAGCAGGTTGGATCAGGCCACTCCAAACTCCAGTGGCTACCTCATGCCTCCACAAACAAATACAAAATGCTTTCCTTGGAATTCAAAGCTTTTCATGATGGAGTCCTCTCCTATCTTTCCAGTCTTCTTCTCCTATACTCCTAACAGGTCCTCTGATTCAGTGACACTGACCTCTTGGCTGTTCCATGAATAAGAAAGTCCACCTCTCAGCTCTGAGCATTCTCTCTAAGTGTCCCCCATGCCTGGATCATTGTCCCTCCTCTGCTCTGAATACTCACCTCTCCTGTTTCCTTTAAGCCCCAACTAAAATCCTGCCCAACCACTCTTCATTCCAATGCCTTCACTCTGTTCACTATTTCCTGTTTTTCCTATGTATAGCTTGCTTTGGATATATTTGTTTGCCTATTGCTTCTCCCATTGGATGGTAAAATCCTTGAGGGCAGGATTTGGCCTTCTTTTGTATCCCTGGTGCTTAGCACAGTACCTGGAATTTAGTCAGTGCCTAGGCTTCTGAAAACCTTCTGTCTCATTTCTAGTTGGGTTATATCCTTCATTCAAGCACTGATGTTTTAAATGCACCAACAAAGCAGAACTCCATGTATTTCTAGAGGCCTTAATGTTCCTTCATCAAGTCCAATGGCACCAGGCTGTAAATTTCTGAATCAAACTGCACTCCACTCCATTTTCTAAGTGCCCACCTAACAGACCTAAGCCAGCCAGAGTGCAGTAGGAGGACAGTTTTCAGAGAATCTCACTGGTTCATTTACTTCTTCCTTTCATTGCCTTGGGCCTACCTAGGTTTCTTCTACAACTTTCTTTTTATGTCCTCCAAAGCAACACTCTCTATATTTAATTGTTGAAATGATAATACTGACCAATTCAAGAATTAGTTTTAACATGCTAAATCTATATGTTATGAGTTTTTTCTTTATTTTCCAAAGAAAGAGGTGAAGCTGGAAAGGAGAGGGGTCTTTCATAATGCTAGTCAAATGCTTTGAAAATCCAGACCCTGTAACATACACAAGGTCATAGATTTATAAGAACTGAACAGGACCTGAGAGTCCAAAGCTGTTTGAATAAGTTTGTTTTGTTTTGGTAAATACTGGAATTAAAATAGGAACTAACTTGTTCCATCTGATTGTTTACCTGCTTAAGTGAATTTATTTGAATTTCCTCAAGTGGCCAACAGTGAGAATAGCATGCAGAATTCATGAGTTGATTTCAGAAACCTAAATAGTTTCTAACCTTCTAAAGGTTAAATGCTATTGATGAGGTTTGGGCTCTGGGAGCCCCCTAGAGCTCTTGAGTCTTGGAGGTACAGGCTCTGAGAACCTTCCCTGGACTCTAGATTAAATCATCTCATTAGATGAGGCATTTGCAAAAGGCAATAAGCCTAACCTGGTGGCTGAGCCCAAGACTCCCTTACTAGACTTCCCACCCTCTGTTACTAGACTTCCTACCCTCAGTTACTAGCCTAGCTCTCCATTATACATCTACATCCCACCCTACAATCTACATCCCACCTTTTACAATATCAATACACTCTTGAACAGGACTAGCCCACCATTGTTTGTGGTCTCCAGGTGGCTTCTCCCTTAATCACTCGTTGACCTCATTAACTCCTCCTGAAGACCCTCCCCAAACTCCTCCTCTAGACAAGCCCTAGATTCTTTCCAGAACCTACAGTATCTAAGAGCCCATCTCACACCAAGAGGACGAAATTGTCATACAATGCCATCGAATAATAAGAGCACCAAAGAATGACCTAGCACAGACTTATTCTGCATCTAATGCAAGCAAACTTTTAATAAATTTTACTTTTCTTTGACTGAGAAGACTCGAATCTTCTCTTTGTTCGGCAGGACGAGGCCTGTTGATATTTTGGGGTCTCCAGAGCAACCCTAACCCTCTTAGTGGTTACCTCTTCATTACCATAGGTAAGTAAGGAAGAAAACACTTGGTCTTGTTTTCTACAATTGCATGCATATGGAAAGCCTTTTTTTTTTTTTTCATAAAACTACTAGCAAAAGCCCTCACTTCTCAAAGCTTGCTTGTGAACTGACTTCTGTAGGACTGGATTCTGAGTTCTAGGGACAGTTAAGGGTCCCCATTAATTCCTCCCACTCCTGCCCTAGAACACTGGGGAAAGTAGGTTGAGACCAGCATCTAAGCAAACCAGTGAGCTGCAAAAGCTGTGTGGAGAGCTGAGGTAGGCAGCTTTACTTTAAGAGATAGCTGAGCACACAGCAGTAGTTTAGAAGTCATAAAAGGGCTGCATCTGGGCTAAAGGTTTCCATATTGTCACAAGCAGCACCAAACTACTAAGCCTGAGTTTACATATTTAACCCTTAGGGCTTACAATGTTAGCACAGCCTCCCTCCCAGGGATGTAGGGAAGAACAGCTGAGCTAGTGGATAGACAGCTGTTATTAATTAGGGAGACTCAGGAGGATACTTACAGTCCACACCACACTCCATGACAGAGGTCTCTCCAACTCCTTAGACAAAGTCTCCTGTAAACATTCTAAAAGTTCCCACAAATTATCCTGATGGTCCCAGTGCTGCCTCTGTAGGAAAATGAGAGTTAATGAGTATTGAATGACTGAGAGAAGAGGAGAGGGTCCAGGACAAAACAATGAAGGAGAACTCGAGTTAGGGGGATTAATCTGAATGAAGATCCAGCAAAAAAGACTGAGTAGGAGAGGGAAGATAGGTAAGAAGGGAACCAGGAAAGTGTGGTGTCCCCAAACCCTAGAGATATCAACAGTGTCAGAGGCTGCAGAGAGTTCCCGCATAATGAGAATTGAGAAAAAGGTATTGCATGTAGCAATTAGAAGATCATTAATCACTTTGGAGAAAGCAGTTGCAATGGAAAGTCAGATTGTAGGGATTTAAAAGAGTGATGGGAGAGAAAGTGGAGGCATCTATTTTAGATAGCCTTTTGGAAGAATTTAGCTTCTCTAGCCCCAAAGCAGCTTCAAAGCTTTGAAATTGGATGTTGAATTTATTATTTATTTTAAAACCAAATTATATAATGGAATGACATATGTTTTCATATGTAATCTTTTTTTCTATCCTTTTGAATGAACTGCACTGTTGTACTATAAGAAACGATGAGCTGCATACCCTCCGATGTATATATATATATATATATATATATATATATATATATATATGTATATTTCTATACCCTTCAACTATTTTCATACTGAGAAAAGTTTCATCAGTCACAGTTATTGTTTTTCCCTGTTGGAATGTAAATAGTTCAACTTTGATAAGTTCCTTATGATTTCTTTTCCCTGTTTACCTTCTCATGCTTCTCTTGCTTCTTGTATCTGTGTCAAATTTTCTATTCAACTCTGGGTTTTTCATCAAGAATACTTGAAAGTCCTCTATTCCACTGAATGACCATATTTTCCCCTGAAACATGATACTCAGTTTTGCTGGGCAGGTGATTCTTGGTTTTAATCCCATCTCCGTTGACCTCCAGATTATCATAGTCCAAGCCTTTAGAATCCCTCAGTGTAGAAGCTGCCAGATCCTGTGTTATCCTGATTGTGTTTCCACAATATTCAAATTGTTTCTTCCTGGCTGCTTGTAATATTCTCTCCTTGATCTATGTGTTGATAATTCTGGAAACTGCTATAGCTCTTGGTGATCTGAAGTCCCTCCAGCCAGTGGTTGACCAGGCCTGCCCTGGGGCTAAAACCTCAGGCTTGTCAGGGGCTGGGGTTAGCTCCCAGAGCTCTACATTGGCTGCTTGCTTCTGGCCTGCCAGGCTATCCTCAGAGGGAGGTTAGCTTCTCTGTGACATTTTGTGGGTTCTGCAGCTCCCAATTTTGTTCAGAGTCCACTTTTACATGAATTAGGGGAGGTGGAAGCCAGAGCCCCGAGGAAGTCCTGTTTCTACTTTGCCATCTTGACTGTACCCCCCTCCCCACTGGTCATTTTCTAGGCCATACTTCTCCAAAGGTAATTCATATCAAATGCAAGTAAGATGGCAACCATTCTAACTATCTTTTCCCTCTGACCCCAGGCCAATAGACAAATCAAACATGACAGAAGGTCCCTTGTTCCATGAAGTGGTTCTACTAGAGAAGCCAGAGGCCCACTTGTAATTGCTATTCTGCTGATTCTACTGGTGGTTGCTATGGACTCCAAATAAACTAGACTTCTGGCCAAAACTGTCCATACAGCTCCTTATGGGAACCATGAGGAGAAATCAGAGAGCATTGGACCATAAAGCTGAGGCTCTAACAGTGGGTACCCATTTAAGCTAGCTAAATGATTATTAGCTGTGAAACCCTGGGCAAGTCACAGAACCCTGTTGGCCTCAGTTTCCTCATCTGTAAAATGATGTTGAGAAGGAAATCAGAAAACACTCTAGTATCTTTACCAAGAAAACCCCAAATGTGGTTACAAAAAGTGGGACAGTGTTGAAATTGACTAAATAATAAACTCCCATACCACCTCCCTTAACATTTTTTCATTGATTCCTCTGATATTCCTTATGCATTGCTCTCCTAAAGGAATTCTATTATTTTTTTTCTAGCTTTAGTCTTCTAAAGCTTCTAAAGCAGCTAAGTTTTCCTTCCCAACAGATGGGAGAGAATAGTTCCAAATGTGAACTCATCTCTCAGCCAATGAGAGAAGAGAATAATGGCTAAAGGCACAGTGCTCCTGGACTTTTGAACTGAAGTGCCAAACTGCTGGCCATACCTCCTCATCAATGAGGATGAGAAATGACCCCACCAGTGGGAGGATCCTGCCCCCTCAACCAATAGGAGGCAGGACTGTCCAAGCCCTTCCCCTTCTGATGTATACACTATTCCTATCTTGAGATTGTGAGCCCTCCCCTCATGCAATGGGAATAAAGGGGGAGGGATAGAGAGAGAAACCAATCCTACTGGATCAATCAGTACTGGAGACTGTGCAGTACTGGACTGCACTGGGGAACCTCATATTAAACATGCAAGAAGTGAATCCAGAATTTATGGCAGGTTAAGAACCCCTGCTCTAGATTTCTAATCCCAGTAGGAACTAAGCAAGTAGAAAAGCAATAGACATGAAGATCTGACAAGATGTGAAGTTTATTCAATACAAATAGATTCAAAAGCATCCACCAAGGCACTTGCTTTCAATGCCTTTCTAATGGATGTAAAGGGACTCCATAGATGACTTATCCCTCTAAATATCATTTGGGAAAGTGGTGCTAGTTCATGCAGATTCTCAGCTGTATCTCTTTCAAATGCTCTCAGTTGTATCCCTTTATGACTGAGGCTGCATTAGGAGATACCTGAGGCCTAGATCAAAGGTCTTACCCTAAGACTTTAGTCTCCTAGATAAGAAATCCTAATCAAATTATCTATTCTGTGCTACTTCCAGGATACAACAGACTAAGCTAATAAGAAAACTTGAGTCCCCTTCCTTTTGTCTCTTTTGCTCGATATAAACATTATACTAAGAATCAATAAATGGAGTTTATTCTGTTCTGTTCCTGCTGACCAAGCAGGGTCCCCATACCCTTGACCCAGAACATGACCGCTAGCCTGTCCCCATCACCTAACTCCCTCCACCCTGTACTCAGAACATTACCCTAGCCTGTCCTTTTCACCCTGTAGCCTCCACCCTGTTCTGGGATGGAGCCCCTGGTCCCAGGAAAAGTTGAAACCTGGTAGCCTTGCCCAAATGAACCCTGAGCTAAAGATCTAACCAATGGTAATTCTTAGCTTCTGTGCATCATTGCTTCTGCTAGTTCTCCTCCCCAGTAATAGTTTTTGTGGTTTTAGCCTTTTAAGCACTGTATGTACCCCAATTGGGGGCTGTCTGATTTGAGTGTATACTCCAGGCAGTTGCACACTTGATCAACTAATCCACACTTAAATTTCCCTTGAACCCAGGTCTCAGCTCACTCTTATTCTCTGCACAGTAGGACCTTTGTAGAAAATCAGGAATGGTTCCCAGGTTGGACTAAGACATCATTTTATATCAAATAAAATAATCCAGGATTTCATTTAGTCAAGCAAATATTGTGGACAAACACAAAATCGATATTGAATCAATTCCCATAAAAAACTAAAAAACTAATTAATAGCCTCCATCACATTTTTTTCCAGGCTCTAAGGATTGAGAGCAACCTTTAGCTTTTTTTGTATGTCATGAACTCCCCTGACCATTTGGTAATACCTGAAGACTCCTTCAGAGACAAATGTAACTAGATTGAATTATAAAAAATAATCACACCAAATATTTTGAAATTAAAATGCTATTTTTTATTTTACAGGTTTACAGATTGAATATTTACACACTGAACTTTCATTGGGGTGGGAGGTGGAATCTATATATGTAAGATTAAGGAACTCTTGCTCTAGGTTTTTCATTTTAAGAATGACCAAATATAAATGGGATAAATATGAGGATTTGACAAGATGCAAAGATTATGAAATAAAATGTTTTCAGAACTATCCAGAAATACTCTAAGCTGTGTTGACTGGCATTTGCATGAACTGTATTTCTAACTGAGGCAAAGAGTATTGGAAGATGATTTATCCGTCAAAAATGGCAGTCCACAAAGTGGGGGTTGTACTTGAAGTCGCCAGTAAGAAAACTGCCACTCTAACGGAGTCAGCTTGAAGATTGCCAGTAGTATAAACAGGATATGTCTTTCCTGAGGATTCAGGTACAAAAGTGATAGAGCTCCTATTTTCTTCAGAAAAGTTGTAGGAATTACAGGTCTGTGGCAGTCCAGGTGCTATAGAGAAGAAAAAAAGGATGTTAAAAAAAAATAGAATTGCAACCTCTTCAGTATCAAAGAGGGCTTACATAGGCTGTGTACTGATTTCTCCCTGGTGTGCAGAAAATTTGGGGTAACCAGAAGAACAATCTGGATGTACTATGTTATAGTTATGAAAGGAAACAATACATTTTCTAGCTGAGAACCAGACTTTCTTCCAGGCATGTCCTTTTTACTCTATTAGACCTCCACATCCTATATTTGCTCACTGGTAAATGAGCCCCTGACTTTTTAGCCAACAATTGCTTTCCTGGGCTTTGGGATGCCCTGCCCAGATTTTTCCTGCTATGCTGGTCTGGACAAAGAATGCAGAGTCTCCTTCTTGTTAAATAAATGTCATCTTAGGGCTAAATAACTGGTAATTAATAAAGGGAACAGTAGAGTTAGGGAATGGTGCAGCAGTTAGATTTTCCAGCTATCCCAAAGTAACTGGACAACCAAGATCCCCAAGACTTTATTTCCCCAAATTCCTTCAACCCATCAGTTAATCCCAGAGAAAAGAAAGTTTGCAAGAAAAGTTTGTCCTCATTCCTCTAGTTTTTGACTGGAGCAATGAGTCCTTAAGGTACAAGTGAGTATTCCCTCAACAGCTGAATGCTTAGAAACATACACCTTTCTGAGGAATTTCATCAGATCCAATGATTTCAAGGTGTGAGTATCAAACAAAGCCTTATCTCTTTCCTTTTCAGAGCAAATACAGTAGCCCCAATAGGAGAGGAGCCATTTGTACAACTGGGCCAGTTGAAGCCTCAGGCTTCTTTATTTTGATTTGACTTCCAAAAGATATAATAAGGTCATAGATATGGGAGAATCTTATCAAATTTAGTAAACCCCTTTCTACCCAACTTTCCACCCCCAGGCAGTAATGAGAGAATTTAGCAAGAAATAGAAATGAGTTTTGGGTTTGGTTTTTTTTTTTTTTTTTTTGCTTTTTGGAGGGCCATTGGGGTTAAGTAACTTGCCCAAGGTCACAGGGCTAGGTTTTTGTTTGTGTGTGGTAAGTGTCTGAGGACAGAACCGAACTCAGGTCCTTCTGACTCCAGGGCCGACGCTCTATTCACTGCGCCACCTAGCCAGGCAGTAGTGAGAGAATTTAGCAAGAAATAGAAATGAGTTTTTAAAAGGCACACAGAAGGTGCCAGCAATAGTACAATTGTTTACACTCCCAATCCACCTACTCTGTGCCAATCATGCTGAGGTATGCTGTGTCCCTAACTCACCTCAGCAAAAGATTTCTGTTCCTAAGGGTCTTACTTCTGCCTCTGAGCAAAAATGTACCCCAGTGAAAGGCCATGACTGCCCAATTAGAAACCAGATTAATCTCATGCAAACAGGGAGCCTCAGTAGGAGAAACCTGTCATTGAATCTCCCTGAGTTCACTTCTTCCCTTCCCTCGGGTTCTTTTTCCCCATTGGGGTCTGGGTTCCAATACTGTCCCTTGGCCAGGAACACTATTCTAGTTTCTGGAATAGTCCAATAAAATGACCCTATCTATATTAGGAGGTTTCACAAGTTAAGGACACAAGGACTTCAGAGTCTTCAAAGCAGAGGGATTCAGGACCACACATTCTACAGGTAGCTTGCAGGCCTCTTGGTTCAGCTGGGAAGAAAGCTCACATAGAGATTCATAGTCAAAAGACTGACACTTACTCTGAAGGAGTTTAAGAAATTCCATTGCCACATTGAGATAAAAAGTATTCATCTGAGGAATGAAAGCTTTGAAATTCATTCCCAGGTAATTCCTACAAAAACAAACAAAAAAGAAGGGAATGAGTTATTATGCTACTAAAAGCCATGCTTCCTGCCTATTAGGTTCAAACCCACAAACCCATTCTTCTCCAATCCCATGGCCCCATGCCCCAAATTTCTACAATTATCTGCTGTTTAGTTACGTACCTTTCAAATGTATGGCTCATGTCCTGTGGGGGGCAAAAGAATAAGGTCAGTAAAGTTCATGAATAGGTTCCACTAAGGGAGTCTGTGAGATCATCTATCAGCTCATAAAATGCCTTTCACCCTCCTCCCCCTTGCCCTTCCCTAAGGACTTTCATTATTCCTTTCTTCTTTCCTTTTTCCTCCATCTGTCCTCCCTCTCTGCTCCTTTTCTCTCCTTCTCTCTTTCTAACTAAACCTCAGTTTGGGAAAACTAGATTTTGAACACAAGCTTCTAAGATTTGAGGAGATGCTTGGGCAGTCCTGGTATTGTGCTGGCCAGTCAGCTCCATAGGACTCTGAATGTGTCCAACATTTGAGCTCCTAGCATAGTGCCTGGCATATAGTAGGCACTTAAGAAATGTTTATTGATTGCTTTTAGTGCCTGTCACTACAGCTATTGCTGCTTGCATATGTGACTAAGCCAAAGTGACAGGTCAGGAGTCCAGCACATGAACTCATTCTACCCAGCATCAGCACACAGAGCCCTCCCCATTGCTCTAGGCCAAATCCTGTAGACAAGCATCTCATCACTCAGGAGTGAGTCCTGTTGCCTTTTTCCCAGGAAGCACAAGTCACACAGCAGAAGACAAGAGTAAATCTCAAAAGAAAGTCTGGGAGGGGCAGTTAGGTGGCAGAGTGGATAGAGTACTGGCCCTGGAGTCAGGAGGGCCTGAGTTCACATCTGACCTTAGACACTTACCAGCTGTGTGTCCCTAGGCAAGTCACTTAACCCTAAACGTCTCAAAAAAACAGTATCTAGGAAAGGGCAGCAAAAGACAATGTCATCAGTTTTCTCTCCTCATATACAAGTGGCCCTGATGAGGACCCACAAATCTCACCTGTAGGAGTTCCACATTTGATTTCTGGCTCTTTTCCTCCAATTCTCTTATTTTGTCTCTTAGAAATGTGCTTTTTTGGAACATCAGGGCCTCCCACTCCTTCCTTTGTTTTATGATGTCTTGTTGCTGGGCAGCTTCCATCTCCTTCAGCCTCTGATAGACACTGAGGAGCTCCTTGTTGCCTGTCCCCATGATGAGTTCCTCTACTTCTGCTCTCTCAGGATTCTCTTTCTTCTTCTTCAGGTATTCCCACATTACCTGCATTTCTTGCACGAATCGTTGTCTGACTATATCTTTATGGTCCTGTAAAGAAGCATTTTATTCTGATGATATACATAGAGCTATTTCATGACCTCACCCTATCCCTGCCTGCTCAGTGTTGTTACTGAAAAAAAAAAAATGTACTTAGTAAAAGTCAAAAACCCAGGACTCTATTCCCAGATAGCTGTGTGACCTTGGAGAAACTCTCTGGAGAACCTCTCTGGCTTCACTTTTCTACTCTAAAATCTGCAATGATATATAGAAATATGAATAGGCTTTATCAACTCTCACTAATTTGGAATAAGATAATCAGCCTCCTCCTACCTATCTTTCTCAAGCTTCTACTTTTCTTTTTTTTTTTTTTTTGCCTTTTTGGAGGGCAATTGGGGTTAAGTAACTTGCCCAAGGTCACACAGCTAGGTTTTTGTTTGTGTGTTCGTGTTAAGTGTTTGAGGCAGGATCTGAATTCAGGTCCTTCTGACTCCAGGGCCGAAGCTCTACTCACTGTGCCACCTAGTCGCCCCCAAGCTTCTACCTTTCTAATGCTAAAAGAGCTGTCTTCCAGTTCAGTCTACTTGAAGGTTTGCCACCTGCCACTGCAGTCCATAGGAGAGTCTCAACAACTAATTATTTGTTTTAAACTTGGTTTCTCAATTTCTCAAGAAACCCCTAAAACTCCCAAACCCAGAAAGTTTTCCACCATTTATCCTTTTCTCCTCTTTGATTACTCTTCTGCTTCCCAAATAATTAAGCTATCTTAAAATCCATGAAATCATGTGAATTTAAAATTGAGTGTAATATTTTGTTTGCAATTATATAGACTTTGGATATGTTTCTTCTTACAACTTGTCCAGACACTCCTGTCATGGTTCCCTATTTCCTGTTCAGTATCATTAATACCTCTTTGAAAAATTGTGAAGCCCTTCATGACCTGTCTCTTGACTACATTTATAAAAGGTTCTTTAATATTCAGGCTGTCTCTGTAATCATCCAGTTTCTCTACCTCTGTACCATTGGTCATGTTAATCCCTAATGACCTCATTGACACTACTCAATGAAACCCCAACCATTTGGCAATTCAGTCTTCCTGACCTTCACAAATGACATCTTATTTGCACTATTCATCCCATTAGTCTCTGGTTATTTATGTCACATTATATTATTATGTCACATTAGAACTCAAATGCCAAGGTCAAGCACTGTGTCTTCTGAAAAGCTGCTTTTATTGCTCTAAAATTTGGCATAAGACTCTCACTCAGCACCATAAATTGTGCTCTTGATCTCCCCCTGTTAATTTGTTCCCATTTATCTTCTGTAGAGCTTGCTTTCTATATATTTATTTTCAATATGTTGCCCCTATTAAGTTGTAAACTCCTTGAAGGCAGAATCTATCTTTTGTTTCTTTTTCTATCCCAGCACTTAGTAGGCACTTGGGGCAGCTAGGTGGCACAGTGAATAGAGAACCAGCCCTGGAGTCAGGAGGACCTGAGTTCAAATGCTACCTCAGACACTTAATATTTACTAGCTGTGTGTCCTTGAGCAAGACACTTAACCCCAGTTGCCAAGCCTTCCTCCTCCAAAAAGACCAAAAACTAAAAAGAAAAAGTAGTAGACACTTAAAATAAATGATTCTTGATGGTTTAAATATATACAAGATAGAATTTAAAGAGACAGAATCAGATACTTACAGCTGACACCACAGCCCATGCCAAGGGTCTGTTTGCATGAAATTGAAGTCCTTGAATTTCTTTTATTTGGAAGGACAAGCTTTTTATATCTGTCTGGATCATTTTCTGTAAGGAAAACATAAATAAATATTATCAGGAGTCTTAAGGCCCATAAAACATGAAGAGTTAAGAAACTCCTATACTTTTGAGAGGCTAGTACAGTTTGAATGATCTATAAGGGAGAGTCATAGTACAAAGAACATGTCTTTGACCTCCAGTGGACGGCTGTGTACTCAGGTGATAGTTCTAAGGGAAAGACTGAAATAGCAGCAAAGAAAATGGCCATGGAGGGGTCACCACAAGTGAACACCTCAAGCTGCCAGCAGGAGGATTTCCACTGACACTTGTAGAACTCACCCTATAAGGCACAGCAGCCACTGCAATGGGCCAGTGTATGTGATCCTCATGATCCTCGGATTTAGAGCAGGTCACACACAGTAGGGTCTTGTCACTGGGACAATAGAACTTTTGGTCTTCCCTGTGAAGCTCACACATGCCTTCTCCATCAGGGTGCATGGCAATGTCATCCTGTAGTGTTCTCAGCTGGGAGAATTCCCAGCATGTAGGACAACAGAAAGCCTGAAAGGTTTTTTTCCTGAGACAAGGCAAGCAAGCACAATGTCCACAGTCCATGGTGATTGTTTTTGAGACCAAATTCCAGCAGAAAGTACAATGCTCCTCTTCTTCTTCTTCAATTTCATCTCCATATATCCTGAGAAGAACCAATGAGAGTCAGTGAGGCAGGGTCTTCTATTGTCATTTTGGTTTGTAGTTCAAAACAAACACATCCCATGAAATGGCATAGCAAACTAGGGAACAACCAATTTGCCCTACTAACTTGAGGCAAACTCTTCCACAAATGTAGACATCGTTAAGGGGAAGGGTGGGCACAACTAGGGGCACATTATCAGAATAACATATATATGAAACACACACACAGAGACACAGAGGAGCCCTTTAATTTCCTTTACACACAGAAACATCTCTAGATGGGATAAAACCAGTCTCAGGTTAAGTTACTTTCCCATAGTCAGCAACCTCTGACCAATATCCAGTCTCCTGTTTTTGTGTGGTCCCAGGGCTGTATTTCACTCAGCACTCTGGTAAAGTCAGACTTGAGGATGAACTCCTGTCTTCCTAATCCCAGGACCTGCCCTCTGCTCATATCAAATAGTAAACAAATAGCGCACAAGCCCCTGGTGAAGTAGGTACTCATTATCTGCATTAAAATTGGGGAAAATTGGGATGAGATGTTTGGCAGCTTGCCCAGGGCAGACATTTAGTTAAGTCTGAAGTAGGATTCCAACTCAGATCTTCCTAATTCCAGGGCTTAACCCTCCCTTCACCATAGCATGGAGAGGTCACCTAGTACTTCTCATTTCTGTTGGTAGCCTTGGCCAGGCTGGAGGCCTCTCTCCTGAGTACACACTCCTTTGCCTCTCTTCACTTCAGGAAACAGCTCAACAGCTGAGTCATTACATGAGTGTTACTTTTTGTTTCCTGAATGTTGTTACTCTTGGTGACTCCATTTGGAGTTTGCTTGGCAAGGATACTAAAAGTGGTTTGCCTTTTCCTTCTCAATCCCAATTTACATGTTGGGAACTAAAGTTAACCTGGTTTGGGCAGGTGACTTTCCCAGAGACACAGAGTTATTACTATTTAAGTCATATTTGGACTCAAGGATGATGAGTCTTCCTGACTACAAGCCTAGTGCTCTGTTCACTGGGCCATCCATCTAGCTACCCCAGGAAACTGTAAAACTCTAAATTGCAGCTCAGCTCCCAATCTGAATTGGTGTAGGTTAGAGAACTTGTTACCTCACCTGGCACTCCCTTCAAAGATGAAATCCCAAGTCCAAACACCAAACACTGAGTGCATTCAGATTTTAAAGAAATAATAAGAGATACATTTGCTTGCATTAACTTTTAAAAGTAGACTGACTGACTCAGCGTTACTATAGACTTCATCACCCTTGCACCCTAAGAGCCCCACCTTCCTGACATAGGTTAACTGGGGGTGAAGCCCCTGGACTTTAAAAAAAAAGTAGATTGAGGATTGAATTGTTTTTGAACTAAGGAATCTTTTCCTTCTCCTTTAGGGTTTATACCTTTAATTTTTACTAATAGTTGCCATCTTAAGGATTTCATCTTGATTCACAATGGCTGATGCAAAGCCAGCACTTATAAAGTATTTGATTGTGTGTGTGTGTTTATGTAAAATCCCATGATTAATTCCATGAAGTGATGTAGTCTCATACTATTGATTACCCCAATTTTATATTTGAGAAAACTGAAGCTCAGAGAGGTTAACCTACTTGTCCAAAGTCACATAACTAGATGTCATAGACAGCACTGGCCTTTTTCACTAAGTCAGTCTCTCCCTCAATTTTCCAAATTTTCATAACAAACAAAAGCATGTTTTAAAAGAAAGACCATGGAATTTGTATTCAGAGTTCCTAGGCTCAAATCCTAGCTACAGAACTTTCTTTTTGACACTGGAAACCTAAGTCACATAAATATTTTGGGGTCTCAGTTTCCTCATATATGACACAAAGTGGTGGATCTGGATGATTCCTAAAGTTGCCAGCCAGCTCTAAATCCTTGGTCTTCAACAAAAGAATTTCCATCAGAAGGAAACTTACCTTTGATACAGCCTCAGGAATGCAGGTTGGAGGAGCATCTTAGCTCAGAGAGGGATACACCAGCAAAATGCCTAAAGCCTTGGCTTGTTTGTTTCCCAGGTCTTTCCCCTCCCTCATAAACACTGTCCACTTAGAGAAGCACTAGGCTAAGTCAATTCTACTTTTCCCAACCAGGAATACCCTTTTATATTTTGTCAGCCTCCCAGAATGCTCTTGGGCACTTTATTCCAAGGAAGGTGTTAACTCCTCCAAGGAAGGTGTTAACTCCTCAAGCAAGCAATCAGTTAGTATTTATTAAGTGATGACTCAGTACTAAATTTTGTATTGATCCTTGTAATACAAATCAAAACAAAAATAGGATTCTTGCCCTCAAAGAGCTCACATTCTTATGGGAGAAAGATATGAAAAGAAATGTGTACTTATGAAATGTCACAGGGACTCACTGGTGGGTTAGGGTTGATTGGGAGAGGACCTAGAAAGGCCTTTGCCTGAAGCTGGAATTTGAGCTGAAAGGCATTTTTAGAAAACAGGAAGGGAATTGTCCCATTTAACCAATTAACAAATACCTACCTCCCTAATACCTAGTAAGACTAAAGCCCTTAGATAACACTTAGAATCTCTGGTCTTAGAAAGAGCCATTTTAAAAAAAAACAATATTTTATTTTCCTCCATTTACATGTGAAGACAATTATTAACATTGCTCTACTCACGGCACCACCTAGCCACCCCAGACTTTCAAGTATTCTTGATGAAAAAACCAGAGATGCATAGAAACTTTGACACTCAGATACAAGAAGCAAGAGAAGCATGAGAAGGTAAAGAGGGAAAAGAAATCATAAGGAACTTATCAAAGTTGAACTATTTACATTCCAGCAGGGAAAAACAATAACTGTGACTGATGAAACTTTTCTCAGTATGAAAATAGTTGAAGGGTATAGAAATATATATATGTCTATGTAGGAGGGTATGCTGCTCATCATTTCTTATAGTACAACAGTACAGGTCATGTGAAGGAATAGAAAAAAAGATTACATATGAAAACACATGTCATTCCATTGTATAGTATAATTTTAAAATAAATAATACTATAATTAACAATTATATTATATTGATTATATTAATAATAAAGATTTATTAATAAAGATTAGTAGTAAATAAAATAAATAATAAAGTCAAAATACAGTTTCAAAGCTTTGAAGCTGCCTTTGAAGCTAAATTCTTCCAAAAGGCTATCTAAAATGGATGCACCCCCCATCAAGTTTTCCAATTTGTACCTATCTGCTTTGCACCTTCAGTAGGGCCCTTTGCTTTTCAGTGCATTCAGTTTGAGCCCTCCATTCCTCACTTGTTGAATTTTTTTACCTCTTTACAAAGGTAACTTACCTTACACCTATGCAAGCCCAAATGGCAGTCAAACTGTGCATACCCTTTGATCTGGCAATAGTACTACTAGGTCTGCATCCCAAGGAAATCATAAAAAAGGAGAAGGACCTCCAAGCACAAAAATATTGATAGCAGTTCTTTTTGTGGTGGCAAAGGATTAGAAAGTGAGGGATGTCCATCAATAGGGGAATGACTGAACAAGTTATGGTCTATGGATGTAATGAACTATTCTTGTGCAAGAGAAAATGATGAACAGGCAGATTGCAGAAAAACTGGGAAAGACTTATCTGAACTGATGCAAAGTGGAATGAGCAGAACCAGGACAACATTGCATACAATAACAACAACATTGTGTGATGATGAATAATGGTAATACAATGACCCAAGACAATCCCAAAGGACTCATGGTGGTAAATCCTATCTATATTCAGAGAAGAAACTGATGGAGTCTGAATGATGATTGAAGCATTTTGTGTGGGTTTTTTTTCCTTTTGATCTGTTTCTCTCATAACATGACTGATATGGAAAAATGTTTTGCATGTTTGCACATAAAAAGCACATGGGAAATTGCTTAATGTTTAGAAGAGGGGAGGTCAGAAAGGAAGGGAGAAGAATCTGGAACTCAAAATCTTATAAAAGAAAAAAGAAAGAAATTTTAAACATGTCTATTTCAAAAAAGAAACTCTTTTCCTCATAATGCTGTTATGTCTCCCTATTTCCTGTATAACTGATACTTCTTAGCCAAAAACGTACCCTTTTCCATAAAGTGGAACCAATTTACATTTAGAGAAGCCTCTCCAATGTTCAGGCCATCCCTGTAATCAGCCAGATTTCCTGCCTCTGGACCTTTACAGATTTCCTGCCTCTGTACCTCTGTACCTTTCAGTCATGTAGCTCCCTAATGGCTGCAATGATATTGCAATGTCTTCATGTAGCTTCCCACAATGGTCCAGTGGCAGTGGGATACCTTTACCTTTTTCAGCTAAGGTCTTTAACAGGATTCAGTTTGATTGTGGCAGTGCTCATTCACTGATTAAAGCTTAATAAAATAGGCAAAGAATGACCTTTTTTAAAAAATGGATCTGGGAGGGGAAGACCCTGAGGGTTTCTGGTGACTTGGCACTGCCCTCCCACACTTGAATCCAAATTCACTTTCCTGTCTTGGCATCTCCTCCCTGATGCCATGATCCACTTAGAAAAGAAAGGACAAACAGCAAAACAGCAAATTCTATATAAAATGCGACTTAGACAAACTGAGGGTTGTGAGTAGCACCACCCCTTCTTGGCTCTCTCCTCCTCCTGGGCACTTTAATCTTTCCAAATTATTTCAGGTCTAAGTTTTAATTTCATTCTCTGTCCCAACATTTAATTCACAAACTTCACTCCAAGAAGTCACCCAGGAAGGAAACTAGGTTTCTCTTGCTTGGGTCCTGCACTGCCCTCCCCTCCACCCACAACCTGGCCACCAAACACTTTCTTTTTTTTTTTTTAAGTTATGGCAAATATTTTATTAAGTCTTCTCTGCAAGGCATTTAAAACACCAGTTTTTGAGTATAAACTCCATTGGAGAGAGAGAATCCAGAAGGCAGGTAGCCAGGGAGCTGAGGAATTTCCTTGTTTTGGGGCAAGATCTGAGAATCCACTGGTTTCTGATCACTTTCACTGCTCTGTAATCTTGTATTTCTCTTTTTCCGTGTCAAAAATCTCTCCTTCTTGATGTCTAGGTTTAAGGAGCCTCTTCTTCTTTGGGAATTTTCACACCTGAAACGTTAACTGGGCAGAGGTGGCAATGACACATTTCTGATGGGTCCTTCTCAGAGGAACATGGTTGATGGTCAGAGGTCCAGTCACCAGTAGCAAGCCACTGGCCAACTGCTTCAGGAAAACCACTCATTTGCCCTTGTGGTGGCCAGTGAGCATGCTCAGATCTGTGCCTGGGGAGATGCTAGCTCCAAGTCTTCTCACATGCTGGCTGAAGGGCAGCTTTCTAGGCTCACCCTCAGAAGGGTCAGACCTAGGCATTTTGCTAATCTTTATCACATGGGTTTCTCCATTCTTATCACCACCCAAAGGCTTTGAGATAGTAGTGGGTGCTTTTTCTTTCTCTTTCCTTTCAATCTGGGTTTTGGGGGCAGCATATTTCAGCTTGTACATAGCTCTCCAAGAATACACTGCAGGCCTGGAACATCTACCAATCCAGCTGGCCAGGACTGGGTTCCGACTGCAATGCTTTTGAGTCTTATTGACCTTCTTTTCAGCTACTTCTTCCCTTCTGTTCTCTTTTTTCCCCCTTTTTGATCTTTTCCTTGGGGGGCTTTTTGTCCATCATCTTGAGAAACAGGAAAGAGAACACCAAGCACTTTTGTAAACCACTGTGCTTGCCCACCCCAGCTCAGTCCAGCCAAGAGTTCTCCTTCTAGGCCCAGCATTGGGAGGTGAAAAGCAAGAAAACAGAGGAGTGGCCCCATGCTTTGAATCCCCAACTGGGAAGGCCTCTCCTCTGTTCTCTGGTAGCCTCCTAAAGCATGAACTTTCAGGTTAATAAAAGGCACAGAGGCACGGCATGGAAGTCCTGTGCTCTAACATTTAATCCTGCTGGCTGGATGTTTTGAGGGATTAAATGATTTCTAAGCAAGAGACCCCACAATGGGCAGCCATGGATCCTGTATCCTACTCCCCTCCTCTGAAGTGCTTTTAACTATCCTAAGCTGTCACAGAATGCTTCTGTACCGTGAACAGAGCTAAAAAGCCTTCAAAACCAAACCTGGCCCCTAAAAAGCTCAAGTTGCTTTCAGTGAGCAATATTCCTTAGCTGGTTCATCACTCTCTTTGGTTTTGATTTAACTCCTGACATTATCTGAGCCCCACTCAGTGGATCTACCTAGTCAGAAAGATCTTCCTTAGTCCGTGCAGGGACCTAGGCTGAGAAATTGTCCAATAGTGTGCAGATTTCAAATGGTCATGGTTTAAAGTTATGACTCCACATGCCTTAATATTCATTCCTCCAGTTGCCACAATTTCATTTTCCTCAATTAAATCTTGGAGCCTGGCTTGTGAACTATGCAAGGTGCAACAGTCAGTCCACCAGTACCATGTTATATTTGGCCCCTTTCATTTGAAGGATTTACCATCAATGTGGTCACTGACCTGCATGCATATTCATCCTCATTGAAAGAATTTGACAACATGACTGAAAAAAACATGCTAAGAAGGATGGGAGCAAGCACAAGGCCTTGATTCACTCCACTGCTGACTGGGAAGAAACTAAAGCACTGAGGTCTCAACTCAAACCTTGCTTCCAACCATTAAAACTCTGCTTCAAAGGGCAGGACTCCAATGGGATGGCCATGCTGTTCAAATGTAAAGACTATTTTATGGAGAACTCAGCCAGGGCATTCACATGGTGGTCAGAAGAAGCAACACAAGGACGTTATCAAGGTCTCTCTCAATGACTTTGGAATTACTTTATGATATGGGAGACACTGGCACAGGACAGCTCAGCATGGCATGCCCTCTTCAGAGAAGGTGCTGTGCTGTATAAGCAAAGCAGAACTGAAGTAACTAAAAAAAATGTGAGATGAGCAAATTTATCACCAGTTATTCACATGGGCTATTTGTGCCCAACCTGTGATAGAACATTCCAAGCTTGATCAGCCACAGTCAGACAAAGTAACTTGACTCTAGAATAGTGATGTGATTTTGGTCCTCTTCAAGGATAAAGGACAACCAACCAAACAAGATACCAAGATTTGTCCCTCTAGTGTATTCTTTGAGCTTAAATGCCAAAGTCACATAGCAAGACCCATTCAGTTGTAAGTTCCTTGAGGGCAGGGTCTGCTTTTTGCCTCTTTTTGTATCCCCTGTGCTTAGCACAATACCGGGCACATACTTCGAATTTAACAAATGTTTATGGATCAGTTGCTTGAAGGTAATGCTGCCTGCCCCCTCCAACCGCACCCCCCCCCCCCATGATATGGGAGGAAACCAAGGGCCAGAGATCTTGTCACTTGTGCCATATAAAAAATGGCTGAATCAGCATTTGAACCCAGCTCTTCAGATCCTAGATCAAGTATTGTTGCTACTACACCCTTGGTAAGAACAAAAAAAAACCATAATGTAAGCTTGACTTCAATCGATTTTTGGTAGCACTGATGGCCTGTTGCCAGGATTTTGCAATATGAGAGAAGATTTGATTTTTTTAAATCTCTTTTTAGATAGAAGCTGACTAGAACTTTGAAAGAGTGCCTAAGGGGGGGGGCGGAGCCAAGATGGTGGAGTAGAAACAGCTCATCCAAGCCACTCTGCCCTCACATTCCCCCCAAACGATGTAAAAGGGGACTCTGAACAACTTCTGGAGCCCCAGCACCTACAGAACGACACAGAGAAGCTAAACTCCCGCTGAGGACAGCCCAGCAGCCCTGCAGGAAGGACCAGTGCAGTGGTCTGGGACCTGGCAGCGTGCAGCGCGCAGAGCGCAGGAGCCGAGCCGAGCCGAGCCCAGGTCCGCATGAGCTGAGGTTTTAGCCCCAGGGCGGCAAGGCCAGCAGCCAGCTGGAGGAACCCCAGAACACCAGGAGCTGTGGCGACTCCAGAATTATCAACATAGACTTGCCTGGGACAAAGTAAAAGGTTAGTGTCCTATGGACTTTGGGACCAGTATTTGGGGAATGCGTCGGCTCCCTCCCCTGGGGACTAGAAGCCGCTGAGGACAAACACCATTTTGTAGTTTTCAGAGGCAGCTCCCGCTCCCAGCCTGCAAATCTGTAGGGAGATCCAGCAATCAGTCTTGGGGGGTAATTGCTCTTGCTTTAACCTCCCTGGATCTGGATTGTGATCTAGGGTGGAAGTCGTGGGTGAGTTTACAGCTTGCCAGAAACGGAAGTTGCCCCCCACACGTTTGGGATGAAAATTCCTCTATCTGGCCTTAAAGCCATAGTGTGGCAACTAGCCCAAAAGTCAAGTAATGAAGTGGCAACATGCCAAGGCAAAGGAAACAGAAAAATGCAACCCTAGACTCCTATTTTGGGGGCATAGAGCAGGAAAAGGACTGTGAGGTCAGAAGTCCTGCTCCAAAAGCCCCAGGGGAAAACATGAGTGGGTTGCAGGCCATAGAGGACCTTAAGAAGGACTTTAAAAATCAAATAAGAGAAGTGGAGGAAAAATTGGAAAGAGAAATGAGAAGGATGCAGGAAAATGAGGGTCAACAGCCTGACTGAGGAAGACAACACCTTAAAAAATAGACTGACTCAAATGGCAAAGGAGGCCCAAAAGGGCAATGAGGAGAAGAATGCCTTAAAAGTCGAATTTGCCAGATGGAAAAAGAATCTCAAAAGTTCACTGAGGAGATTCATTCCTTCAGAGTTAGACTGGAGCAAATGGAAGCTAGTGACTTTATGAGAAATCAAGATGCTGTTAAGCAGATCCAAACAAATGAAAGATTAGAAGGCAATGTGAAATATCTCATGGGAAAAACCACTGACCTGGAAAATAGATCCAGGAGAGACAATTTAAAAATTATTGGATGACCTGAAAGCCATGATCAAAGAAAGAACCTAGAAATCACCCTTCAAGAAATTCTCAAGGAAAATTGCCCTGATGTTTTAGATCCAGAGGGCAAAATAGAGGTTGAAAGAGTCCACAGATCACCTCCTGAAAAAGATCCCAAAAAGAAAACTCCCAGAATATTATAGCCAGGTTCCAGAATCCCCAGATCAAGGAGAAAATACTACAAGCGGCCAGGAAGAAACAATTTCAATATTGTGGAAACACAATCAGAATAGCCCAGGACCTGGCAGCTTCTACACTGAGAGATTGAAGGGCATGGAATATGATATTCCAGAGGGCAAAAGAACTGGGAATGAACCCAAGGGTCACCTACCCAGCAAAACTGAGTATTTTGTTTCAGGGAAAATATGGTCATTCAGTGGAATAGAGGACTTTCAAGCATTCTTGAGGAAAAAACCAGAATTGAATAGAAAATTTGACATCCAGACACAAGAAGGAAGAGATGCCTGAGAAGGTAATCAGGGAAAAGAAATCAAAAGGAATTTATCAAAGTTGAACTATTTACATTCCTATATGGAAAAACAATAATTGTGACTGATGAAATCTTTCTCACTATGAAAATAATGGAAGAAAGGGGTGTGGTCATATGAATACATATGTGAATGTGTGTGTATATGGTTACAGTTATATATGGATAGAGGGCATAGGTTGAATTTGTTGGGAAGGGAGAATACTCAAGGGATGAAATTATGAGGTGAGAGGAAAGTGGCAAGAGGAGATGGGGAGAGACAGGGTAGGGTAAACTATCCCATGTAGAAGAAGCAAGGGGAAGTGGTTGCAAAGGAGGGGGAGAAAAAGGAAGGCTAAAAAGGCAAAACCACATTCACATTGAATTTGGTTCAGGGAGAAAATGACATACATACTAAATGGGATATCTCAACCTGCAGCAGGATAGGGGGAAGGGGGACGAGAGGAGGGAGGATGGATGGGAGGGCATCCTTGGGGTGAGGGGAGGTTGGAAGTACCCACTAGAGAAGAGGGACAGGATCATGTAGGGAATGGACCAGGTGGGGGGTGGGATGAGTGGGAGGGAATTATAAGCAGCCTTGTACAATATATCTACTATGATAATGTTTTGCATAGCTAGACATGTACAATATATACTGAATTACTTATCTCCCCAGAGGGAATGGGTGACAAGGGAGGAAGGAAATGGATCTGAAATTCGAGGTCTTAACATTAAATGTTTCAAATACATATAAATACTATTATTAATACTCTTTTGCTTGTAATAGGGAGATAAGATGTGCAGGCATTGGGACACAAAGATTCACCTTCCTCTAATGGAAAAGTCGATGGGGGTATGGGAGAAGGTATGGGAGAGAGCAGATTGGAAGAAGCAATATCTTGTGGGATTACTGTTCTGGGAGTTTGGGTAGGGGAATAATGGGGCGAAAATGATTGTAACTCAAAATCTAGCGGAAATGAATGATGTAAAACAGAAGTTAATAAAGCATTTGTTTAAAAAAAAAAAAAGAAAGAGTGCCTAAGAGTCATGCACTTACTAGGTGCTATGTGGATTAATTGGTCAAGTGAGTTAATTATTTTGTTTGATTCTTGGGAACCAAGCTCCCTCCTGAAATTCCCCCTTCAGTCCAATTATCTTTCTCCAGCTCCTCCCTGACACCTAGTATCTTTGTAGTCCAATCTTAGTTTCTGAATAGGATCAATGACTTTGAGGGGTGAGGGTGGAGGGTGGGGCAAGGCAGATGGTGACTGGATTTGCCTGGGAATTGGATTTCTATGAGACAGAGTAGCACAAAACCATCTGCCTCACTCGGTTTTCCTGAGTCACCAAAGTTCAGTATCAAGACAAAAATTAAGAACACTGAAGATGGTCCAGGATGCATTGGATGACTTGGCATCTTTGATGCCAGACTGAGCATTTTCCATTATATGCTTTCATAATACACAGTTGTTTTCAATGTGTGTCTCCTATTGGAATGTAAGCTACCTGAGGGGTGGGATAATGTTTTTGTCTTGTTTTGTGTCCCCAGGACTTTTAATGGAGCCTGGCACTTAGAAAGCACTTAAGAAATGCAGCCAGCTGATTGATTGGTTGATTAAGGTGTGTACTCTGGGGCTGAAAGGTCTGAGGGGGAGGATAGTGTACGAAAGGGTTTTACTAGGAGAGACTTGGTAACTGAAATTTTGTTGTTGATTTATCTCAGTGTTTCCCACTTACAAGCAAATAAGTAAAGGAGGGAAATGCCTGAATCATATGAAAGTTCAGACCCCACTCAAACTTATTGACTGTAAGCATGCTTGCTTTTAGCTAGCCTGTTTACCCTAGCTTATTCCCCATGGGAAAGAGATTTCAAAGTATATGAAAGATCAGTTTCTCTCTCAGCAAAGTTCCTTTATTATCAAAGACCAAAGATGTAAAGCTGTCTGGGAACCTTAAACAATAATCTAGTTCCACAAACTCATTTAAAAACACTCCAGAATCTTTTGCCAATAATCCCCCTGCCTCCAAAAGAGGGTCACAAGAGTTACAGAATGAAAATAAGCAAACAAAATGCCATTTTTTCTTATCCAGAATCAGACCCCTTCAAATCTATCCACTGATCTTGAGGGTCTATGGATCTGGAGCCCCTGTTCTAGACTTAGAATTCTATGACTAATCAAATATGAAAGTGATAGGAATTAATATTTCCCAAGAAGTGAGCTTTATTAAATAAAACAGATCCAAAACCATACATACAAAAATGACCCAAGCTTAGATGCAGGACTATTTGCACATACTGCTTTTTGCCTAGAGGTAAAAAGGCTTAGTTTAGTTATCCCCCAAAGAGAAATCACTCAGAATTTCCATGGTTCTGTTACCAATTGTATCCTGGGACCATGGAGCTAGGCATCTTGTTCCATTGGTGGCCTCAGCTTTAACATGGCCAGTTGTGTAAACAGTAAATTTCTTTCCTGAGGAGTCAGTTCTAAACATGATAGTTCTTTATCACCATCCAAGTCATAATACTTTCGGTTCTCCAGTTTAGATGCTATAGGGAAGAAAAGTTATTAGTCCAAAACAATAGCATTTCAGTCCTGAGTGAGAGGGAGAGTTTAGATATTTGCAGATCTCCAAAGCTTTGCTATGGTAAGGGAAAGGGACAGCATTTCTAGGCAAGAGCAAGACCTCTCTTTCAAGCATTTTAATTTTATTCAAATTGACCTGTCTTCTTTAGCCAAAAGTTACTTTACCGGCCTCTTGATGTCCAGGTCTTTCCAGCTCTCCTGACTCAGGCAAAGAAATGAAAAACCACTTTCCTATTAACTAAGAGCCATCCTGGAGCTAAACACTTAAGGGACCAGTATAATTAGCAAGGGCTTCTGGTGGTACAGTGGATAGTGTATGAGGCCTTAGGGCAGGAAGACAAATCTTCCAGGTCAAATATGGCCTCAGTTAGATATGGCCTCACTTATTAGTTGGGCAAATCATTTAACCCTGTTTGCTTCAGTCTCCTCATCTGAAAAAGTGAGGAGAGAAGGCAGCCCTCACACAGAGAAGCCATTTGTTCCAATTTCAGTGAAATGTCAAGGCATACTACTTCAGTTCCAATTTCAGACTCCTTGATTTTAATTTCACTTCCAAAAGATCTAATCACATGATGATAGATCTCATTTAGTCTTTTAGTAAAACACTCTTCCCACCTGCTACTCCTAGGCAGACATAGACATGAGGACACTTTGCCCCATGTGGAAGTGAGTTCTCTAAGATCATACAGAAGGTGTCAGCAAGAATATGTCTAAATAAAGCTTAATCCCTAATATAGGAAGTTCTTTGCCCTGGGACTATCATAAGGGACCTGGGCCTTCTTCTTACCCTAATTTGTAGGAAGTAGGTATATAATAATTCCTTAGTAAAGGGCCCCTACGGGGCACTAAGAAATCTCTCTCAGTATCATTTCCAGTTTCCTTCCACCTTTCATGAATGGAAAAAAGCCCTTACCAAGCCCCATGTGCAGATATCCTAATGCCTCCAACCCAGGATAGGAGGAGATATCTCTTGTGTTACTACAGGCCTTCCCTTAGAGCTACTACCCTGGGGTAGTAGTTCCATGACTACCCCAGTGGAGGCCTGACTGATCAAATGAAACCAGGAAGCACCAGTGGGATAGAGCTCTCAACCAGCCTCACTGGAAAAGAGGAGGGGGAATGGGGAAGTGTATAGGAGAGAGCAGATTAGGGGAGGTGGTATTCAGTAGGATCGATGTTTTGTAGGGGATGGGTAGGGGAAAGATGGGGAAAGAATTTGTAACTCAAAATCTCGTGGAAATAAATGATGTAAACTAAAAATAAACATAAAATTTAATCCCAAAATAAAGTTCGCTTGTATAGAACACAGAGTAAGTTTGTGCTAGAAAATTCTATGATGTCCTCATAGCACATGGTTTGATATGGGGTCTTATCAAAGGTTGTGGGAGGAATCTAGGGGTGGTCTAGAAGAGTTTGGGGAGAGTGTTCAGAAGAAGTCAGATGAGGTCAATGAATGATTAAGGGTGGCAAGTTGCTAGAGGCTACCTGGAGACTATAGACAATGGTGGGCTAGGACAGTTTAAGGGTGGATTAGTATTCTGATAGGCTCAAGGGTAGGAAGTAGATGGACAATGGAGGGCTAGGCTAGTAACTGAGGCCTGGGCCCAGCCACAACATCAGGCTCATGGCCTCATGCAAATGCCTCATCCAAAGGGATGATTTAATCAGAGTTCAAGAGGGGGTTTCCAGAGCCTGCACCTCCTTACTACTATATGCCAGACACAGTAGTAAACCCTTTACAAATATTATCTCATATGACCACCATAAAAACCCTGCAAATTAAGTGCTTTGGTACTCTTTTTGTAGCTGAGGAAACTGAGACAGTCAGAACTTAAATGACTTCCCAGTTCCAGGTTCACAAAGCTAGTAAGTGCATTTAGTATACTGGACTTAGACTCAGGTCCTACTGGCTATAGGGCCAGCACTCTTTCCACTGGGTAACTTACCTGCCACTGGATACAAGAAATTCAGAGAAACACCAGAAAATTTATATGAACTGATGTCAAATGTAAAAATAGAACCAGGAAAGCAATGTTTAAAGACAATATGTAACTAAAAAGACCCACAAAAGATAAAGAGAAGGCAAAAGAACTGTAATGACCAACTTTGGCCCTGAAGGAGAGTTGAGGCCATGCTCCTAACCTTCTTTCTTTGCAGATATAATATATAATTGGCATGAAGTATGGACTACATGAGTTGGAGTTTGGTTATTTTTTTAGGACTATTCCCTCTCTTCCCTCTCCCTAACCGCCCCACCTTTCTATGAAAAATGACTTGCCAGTTAGAGGAAAATATGAAATAGACTCACAAATGAAGGTGATGCAAAAATAAACGATGTCAATAAGCAATATTATTTCAAAGGAATTCTGATACAGAAACTGTTTTAACGAAGCCATTATGGAAAACATTCCTTTTCATTTGGTACATATACCCCATTTCCCTCTCAGCAAATGGGGAGCATCAGTTTCCCTGATAAGAAAGCTTTCATAGGGGCGGCTAGGTGGCACAGTGAGTAGAGCCGGGGCCCTAGAGTCAGAAGGACCTTGGTTCGGATCTGGCCTCAGACACTTAAGGCACACACAAATAAATAACCTAGCCGTGTGACGTTGGGCAAGTTACTTAACCCCAATTGCCCTCCAAAAGGCAAAAAAAAAAAAAAAAGACAATCACTAAGTTAAAAAAAAAAAAGAAAGCTTTCATAGAAGAAATGAAAATTCCATTTTAAACTGTTTGAGAACAAGGAAGGTGATAGGGGAGGTGAGAAGTGTGACTCCTAGGTCCATGGTCTGTTGGTTCTCAGCTCTACTAGGGAAAAGTTACTAAGGTGTGAACAAGCCTCAGGTAACAACCAGGAATTCACAGCTTGAAGGAAGGAGGGCCTTCAGGGTTCCAGGGATATATGAAGAGGCAAGAATAAGGCAGGCTCAGACATTCTCAGCCTGTGCTACAAGCAGAGAAAAAGGCAGAACCCTGAGTCTGAAGCACACTTCTCTGAAGACACAGAGGTAAGTTGTCAGGGAGGTTGAGGACTTGATTCTGAACCATGGAATGCAAAGAGGTGGAGGGGTATGTTCCTGTGTAATGAATTAAAAAAAAACAACATAAACAAAACCCTGGGATTAGTTCTCCTGAAGACAGCAAAAGTGGAAAAGGGGATAGAATGCCTGATGATGGGGTCAGCAGTAACAACAGAGGGCAGAGAAACAGATTTGGCTGAGCAGAAAGGAGGAGAGAAGATTAAAAATTTCCCACCTCCATCTAGTTATCCCAGATTCCTACCTTTATGAATTTTGCAAATGTTCCTAAATGCAACTCCTATGTGATAGAACACTCCAAGTTCCTAATGGTTAGAAAGTTTCACAGGTATCACCTCACCCCCTAAAATTGGCAAACATAAGAAGTGATGAAATAGATGAAGCTGAAGGGGCTGGGAAAGGACAAGTAGCCCAAGGCACTACTGGTGGAGCTATGGGTTGGGCCACTCATGCTGCACAATAATTTGTAATTATCCTTAAAAATGGGGCTTAGGTGTCCAGCTTCCATACCCAGAGATCTCACTCCTAGGTACATATCCGATGGAGGTTAAAGAAGGAAAAAACAATGCAACATTTATCACAACTCTTTTTCCTGGTAGCAAGGAATTCCAACAAAGTAGATTCCCATAAACTGGGTATTGTCTAATAAACTGGCAATTGAATAGCATGGAACAGTGTTGTTGTATCAGAGAAACAAGGAAAGCTAAAATTCTAATGCAGAAAAAAATCCATACAACTTGGAAAACCAGTATAAACAAAGCCTACATGCAAAGAAAGGATGGAACAAAACCGTAATGCTAATGACTAATCTGGCCCCAAAGTAAAGTTTAAAAAAATGTACCTCTGTCTCTTTTAAAGACATGTTTGTTTTGTGTATCAGTTGACTTTTGTGTATTGTTATGTTAGTAGTTAGGGCATTATATAAGTGAAAGTCCGATTTGGAGGGAATGGAGAACACAGATGCTTATTACTTTCTAAGCAGTCTTACAATATTTTGTAAATACCTGTTGCCTTACAGGTCATCTCTCCTCTTAGAATTCGAGCTCCCTGAGGGTTGGAATCTCCTTTCTGTCTTACTCTGTATCTCCCAATGCTTAGTTCAAACCCTAATAATTAAGTAATTTCTTAAGAAATAGTACTTGATTGTTCGACTGTGATATGACCTTTTAGATTCATACAGTGCCATAGGATAAGTGAGAATAAGGAGGTACAAATCCCAAGAGGGTTTTCTTGGAGGGGATGACTCATTCATCCATCGAGGGCCTTCCATACATGTTACTTGGGTAGGAAAGTGCCCTGGGGAAATAGAAATATATATATGCATATATGCCAAACATCTACTTCCTTAGGTGTTGTGTGATTGCTCTGGGCTAAGATGTTTCCAACAAAGCTGGATTTTTAAGGGCTAGAGGCTTGGAAAGTTATCAAAAGGAGTCCCAAAGTCACACAGCTAAGGCTAGTGTGTCAAGTGTGTGAGTCTGGATCTGAACCCAGGTCCTCCTGACTCCAGGGCCAGTCCTCTACTCACTGTGCCATGTAGCAGCCCTCCGGCTCCCCCATCATCTCATTATAGAGAAGGGGAAACTGAGACCAGAAGAGATTAATAGGTGGTTGTTAGCGATGGGGCCAACATCAGACAGATTAAAAGTGGCTAAACTAGGATGAGCAAAGGCACTGACTCCAAATTGCATATTTTGACCCTTTATTTACCTGACTATCTATTACTATTTTAATTCTTTTTGTTGTTCTTCTTAGCTATGTGGCACTATGAACAGAGTGCTGGGCATGGAATCAGGAAGGCCTGAGTTCAAATCCAGCCTCAGACACTTACTTAGCTGTTTAACTCTGGCCAAATAACTTGACCTCTCTTTGCCTCAGTTTCCTCGATGGTAAAATTTGGGAAATAACATAACTCTTGGAGTTGTAGTGAGAATCAAATGAGATAATCCTTGAAAGCTTCTATTGTTGGACACAACTCCACTTTCCCCTTCCCTTTATTTGTAAAGCAGTCAATTCCACCTTCCCCTCCCCTAATTTTTGTTCTGGACAAACAGGACCCCCACATCTTCCCTTCCCCTAATTGATCCCTGGGCGGGAGTTTCAGCCTAGGGTTTCCAGCTGGTTGAAAATTCAAATGTACACTGACCAATCACTGTAGTTTCAGCTTATATCACTGTAATTTCAGCTTAAGTAACCTGGCTATGGAGCCTCTATAAAAACAACAGGCACAATGTCTGTGCCAAAGCACTGATGTGGGTGACCATGCACCCTGACTGTCCTGTGGTAATAAAATCCACTTTTTAAATTTAATCTGCAGCTCTTCCGAGGCCATTTTAAATCCGGCTCCATCCAAGGCGCCACCACTGCGACTGCCTCTCTGCACCTCCTGCCCCCGGCCGTGAACCAGCACAGCAACATGGAGGAGTTCGAAGAAGGCTCCAAGATCAACGCCAGCAAGAACCAGCAGGACGACAGTAAGATGTTTATCGGAGGGCTGAGCTGGGACACGAGCAAGAAAGACCTGACCGAGTACATGTCCCGCTTCGGGGAGGTGGTGGACTGCACAGTCAAGAGGGACCCGGTCACGGGCCGATCGCGGGGCTTCGGCTTCGTGCTCTTCAAAGACAGGGCCAGCGTGGACAAGGTGCTGGAGCTCAAGGAGCACAAGCTGGACGGCAAGCGGATACACCCGAAACGGGCCAAGCCGCTGAAGGACAAGGAGCCGCCCAAGAAGGTGTTCGTGGGCGGCCTGAGCCCAGACACTTCCGAGGAGCAGATCAAGGCATACTTCGGGAAGTTCGGAGAGATCGAGAACATCGAGCTTCCCATGGACACAAAGACTAAGGAGAGAAGAGGATTCTGTTTCCTCACTTACACAGACAAAGAACCAGTAAAGAAGTTGTTAGAGAAAAGATACCACCAGATTGGTTCTGGGAAGTGTGAAACCAAAGCTGCCCATCCCAGAGAGGTATACAGGCAGCAGCAGCAACAGCAGCAGCAACAGCAGCAGAAAGGAGGGAGGGGCGCTGCGGCAGGTGGCCGAGGTGGAACTAGGGGTCCTGGCCGAGGTCAACAAAACATGTATGGCAAAGCATCCCGAGGGGGTGGTAATCACCAAAACAGTTACCAGCCACATTAAAGGAGGACATGGAGAAAACAGGTGCGGATGCTCCAGGGGCCTATCTTGCAGGATGATGACATTGAATGCAGAGTGGTCTTCTATTGATCTGAGATGACTATTTTGTAAAAGACTTTTAGTGTACCTGACACAACTGTGTCCAATTGTGTATAGTGGCCGATTTAGTTTTCTTGTTTTTGCTTTTGTCCTTTGCCATCTGTGTTATGACAAAATGTGGATTTGTGTTTATACAAATTTTATTTGTATCATTTCATGTTACTTAATTCTCAAAAATAAAGTACTTGCGATTGTTAAAAAAATAAATTTAATCTCCAGGACCTTCTGTCTCCCTTTATTGGGGTAGAACACTGTCATAGTGCCTGCCCATAGACACTTCATAAATGTTGATTGATTGATTGATTGAAAGGTGATATATTGCAAGCCTTGGGAACAGGAGGGCCTGAGTTTGAATCCTACCTCAGATTTTAACTATGTGTGTTACTCTGAGCAAGGCACTTCATCTCTCTTCTCAATTTCCTCATCAGTCATAGAAGATAATAAGATTATCAATTTCCCTTGCATGGGGTGTAGGAGAGGCTGTGAGTGTCTGGTTGTCTTCATCCATAATATTGTGCCTATTCCTAATTCCCCTAGAGGGCAATAAGTTTTAGAAGTCAATAAAGTTTGAGAGGAGGCCATTTCCATAGCATTTTTCACGTTTGCATGACTGACTCAGTTAGGGAGCTATGTTATTATCACTTCTAGGCAGAAGAGCCAAGTTACAGATCTCCTTGTGTGGAGATTAAAATTGCCCAAGTACAAGAAAGCAGAGCTCTAAGTTAACAGGACTTTATTAAAGGGTCCATGGTCCTCTCTAATGGAGAAGACCTCAGATCTTCCTCACAATCTGAGATGCCCCCTTCTTCCAGGACCTTTTTTTAGGGATTGATACCCACATAGGCAATACAAATAGCAAATATGAAATACAGAATATCACTGGTTGACAGACCTTACTCTTGATGGCCAAAAATGACACATCAGTGGGGTGGGGGTGGGGTGTCACCAGTTGGGCTAAGCACGGGGCATCTCAGCTAAGTGGTCATAAGGGGGTCACTTCCTCATGTTGAATAAGAGAGGAAGGTCTGGAGGTCAAAAAATAACTTGGGGGACTTTCCATTTCATTGAGACATCCCACCCACGTTGTTTTTGGACATGGAGTTTGATCAAAACGGGGTGGAGATATCTTTGTCAGCTTTCTTGAGATTGCAAAAGCCAGCCTTGTAATTGGTAAACAAGTAGTGAATGTTACATTAAAGTTTGAGGCCCACTATAAGAACCTATCTATCCCTATGTGATTTCTGTAGAATAACAAACTGATTGGAACAGAGTAGGTGTCCAGATGAATTATTTCTTGAGCAGTTTAGGAATCAGTGCTTAGGATTTCTAGCCAGAGAATTACTGTGATAATAATGTGACATAAATAACCAGTGACTAATAGGATGAATAGTGTAAATAAAATGTCATTTGTGAAGGTCAGGAAGACTGAATTGCCAACTGGTGGGGGGTTTCATTGAGTGGTGTCAATGGGGTCATTAGGGATTAACATGACCAATGGTATAGAGGAAGAGAAACTGGGCAATTATAGAGATAGCCTGAATATTAAAGAACCGTACATAAATGTAGTCTAGCAACAGATCACCAAGGGCTTCATATTTTTTCAAAGAATTATTAACAATACTTAACAGGAAAGAGGGAACCATGACAGGATATTGAAGACAGGGGTGGCTGGACAAGTTCTAAGCAGAAATATGCCCAAAACCAATATATTTGTTACTGCTTCCTTTCTGCCATCTTGGCTTCACCCCCAAAGCCAATATATTTGGAAAAAAAAATCACAACCAATTTTAAATTCTTATAATTTCATGTATTTTAAGGAAACTTAATTATTTGGGAAGGAGACTAGTAATCAAAGAAGAGAATAGGATAAATGATGGAAAACTTTATGGGTTTGGGAGTTTTAGGGGTTTCTTGAGAAATTGAGAAACCAAGTTTAAAAAAAAATAATTAGGTGTTGAGATTCTCCTATGGAGTGCAATGGCAGGTGGTAAACTTTCAACTAGACTGAACTGGAAGACAGGTCTTTTAGCCTAAGGTAGAGGCTTGAGAAAGAGGTTGGAGTAGGGTGATTGTCTTACTCCAGAGTTAGCACTGGAAAAGCCTATTCATATCTCTATATATCATTGCTGGTGTTAGAGTAGAAAAGTGAAACCAGAGAGGCTCTCCAAGGTGACACAGCTAGCTGGGACTGGAATCCTGGGTTCTTGATTTTTACTAAATACATTTTTTTTTTTTTTGCATTTACAACAGTGAGCAGGCAGGGATAGGGTGAGGTCATAAAATAGCTCTATGTATATCATCAGAATAAAATGCTTCTTTACAGGACCGAGAACATACATCCAGACAACAACTTGTGCAAAAAATGCAGGTAATATGGCAATACCTGAAGAAGAAATAGAATCCTGACAGAGTAGAATTAGAGGAACTCATAATGGGGACAGGCCACAAGGAGCTCCTCAGTGTTTATCAGAGGCTGAAGGAGATGGAAAGTGTCCAGCAACAGGACATAATGGAACAAAAGAAGGAGTGGGAGGCCCTGATGTTCCAACAAAGCACATTTCTAACAGACAAAAGAAGAGAATTGGAGGTAAAGGTGAGATTTGTGGATCCTCATCAGGGCCACTTGGATATGTATGGGGAGAGTAAATTGTTGACATTGTCTTTTCTTGCCCTTTTCTAGACTTTTTTTTTTTTTTGAGACAATTAGGGCTAAGTGACTTGCCCAGGGTCACAGCTAGCAAGTGTCTAAGGTGAGATGTGAAGTCAGGCCCTCCTGACTCTATCCACTCTGCCACCTAACTGCCCCTCCCAGACTTTCTTTTGAGATTTACTCTTGTATTCTGCTATGTGTGACTTGTGCTTCCTGGGAAAAAGGCAACAGGACTCACTCCTGAGTGATGAGATGTTTGCCTGCTGGATTTGGCCTAAGCAATGGGGAGGGCTCTGTGGGCTGATGCTGGGTAGAATGAGTTCATGTGCTGGACTCCTGACCTGTCAGTTTGGCTTAGTCACATATACAAACAGCAATAGCTATAGTGAGAAGCACTAAAATCAATCAATAAACATTTCTTAAGTGCCTACTATATGCCAGGCACTATGCTAGGAGCTCAAATGCTACACACATTCAGAGTCCTATGGAGCTGATTTTAGCAGAATCCCATTCATTCTTATGAGCTTTTTAATGTTTAGCAATGTAGATGTCTAAAAGTTTAGTAACTCCTAAATGCAGAAAATATAGCAATGGTTATATATAATATTGCCTGTATAGCATGTATTTTATTGTTTAATAATATAAATGAAGAGCTATACATTTTCCCCCTAAAATTAAACTTGTAGAATAAGAACTATGGTTCTATGCACTGGTTTGGGGATGCCAAATATGTTTGATGAAAGTCTCTCATGTGACATATCAGAGTGATCTCTCAGTGATCTTTGCATCTTGAATTTCTTATATATTGTGTCATTTATATGCCAGAAACTCTAATAAAATCATGGGTCCCAAAGAAACAGAGGAAAGTGATGGACTTGAAGTGAAATGGAAAATTGATATGTTTCATTCCAGCAAAACAGCTGCTATGATTGGTTGCCATTACAGTGTTAATGGGTTTCTTCCTGTACCTTTTTTTTCATTTTTGTTCCTGCTAATGTTCTTGTTGTTTGTCCTTTGTTCTCTAAGAGGACCAGGACATCAGGGAGGTGATGCCATGACATGTAAGGGAACTGAATTTCAGTGAGAGAGGTCTGTGCAAAGTCACCAGCCTCACTTTCTTCTCAGGAGCCATCTGTGTCTACCGGCCAGATATGGATCAGGACAACTGGAGATGGCCCAGGATACAGTAGAGGACCCTGGCCTTTTTAAGCTAAAGTTTTTCACACATCTCAGCTTCTCACTGAGACAATGCTCATTTCATAAGGCATGTCAAGAAAAAAGAGAAGGAAATATTTAAAAGCTAGAGGACTTCTCTGGCAGAAAGAGAGGGCCCAAAAATTTTACAAGGATTTTCCAGAACCTTGGGGTGCCCAGCCCCTAAGTCCTGCAATATGGAAAGTAAAACTGTAATGTCTAGATGAAAACTTAGCTTTGCAAGGAATCTCAAATCCTAGGGGAGGAAAAAAAAATCACAAGATCAATGTAGTTCAGGAATCAGTTCTACTAAAGGCTGCCTGAAGACTGAGGTGGACTTTGGGCAGGTACTCTAGGTGCAATTAACTTATAGCAACAGGTTTCTACTCCTACTCTAATTGTGTTTTAGTCAGCCTCATACAATATAAAATTTTGAGGAAAACTAATCTTAGCACCATAAAGAACAATGGAGATATTTGGGCCCCAGAAGACTGATATGAGTAAGAAATTTGAGCTAGTATAGATTACCTCAGTAATCCTGGAGTGGAATCCCTTCTTTACTGCCAGGAATCCCAGTCAATCCTACCAACCAATGTCAAATTATTAAAGAATTTCTCAACCCACAAGGCCTCCTATGTTGGTCCATTTGACTGGATGTCTTATGGATCAGTCTGCAAAATTAGAGCTAAAAAAATGACAGGCAGTTGGCAGGTAGATAGCATTGCCCAGAAGAAAGCGAAATATCAAAAACCTCAAAGCAAACAGGAAAAGAAATCACCTATACAAATATGTTTGGAGCAATTTTTATTTGGAGACAAGGGGCTGGAAACCAAAGGGGTGTCTATCAGTTGGGGAATGGCTGTACACATTATATCAAGATGTCTTTGAATGCAATTGCCATATAAGAAATGATGAAAAAACCAATTTCAGAGAATCACAGGAAGAATTTCACATTTTGGACCCTGCATAAGATATAAACTGTAGACAGGATTTTGTCTCTCTCCTCCAAGGAGTTTGCAGTACAGTAGAACATAAAAGTGTTGCTACCATGTATTTGAATTTGACAATATAAAATACTGTAGCAGCAAGCACCCCAATATCCCCAGGGTAGCTGCCAATATAGGTTCTTAGATCTGCTCTTCAAAAGGAAAGCAACTCAAAATGGGTTAACAAGCTTACTTTAATCAAACAAACATACATTACCTAGTTCAGGGGAAAATGGGCAGCACCCCGAACTTCAGAGTTACAGAACTTACAGATCAAACAGACAGGCTTCCAAACGTCCCACCATTATATCAATACCAAATCACAGTTACCAGAAAGGGAAGCATCAACATCTGGGTTTTCAAAGCCGGGGGGCTCTCAACAACGGCTTCCCAGAGTCTCATGTGGTCAAATCACACAACACTTCTCAAAGTGAGCCCCAAAGCAAAGCCTCTCCTCAGGGCTTATATAGCCTTCTCTTGGCTCAGAGAATGTAACAACCTCCTTGACCCACTGCCCAATCACAAAGTATCAAGGTGTGGGCTTTCCTGAAAAACAAGCCTCCCACCACAGGCTCCAGGTGCACTTAAGCTAGGGGCAGGGAAGATCTTTAAATCTGCATTTCCATTACAAATACACTGCTGAAGTCTGCTGGATATAAAAACTAAATTTTAAATGTTATTAAATATTTCTCTCCTATATTTACTAACATTCTTCTTTCCTCTTAGAACACCAGAATTTTGCTTGTCTTTCAAAAAATAAGTAATGGGGCGGCGCCGTGTCGACTCCGAAATGATGGGTTGCAGCAGTGGGTCCGTCTCAGGGCTAGCGGGAAGAGGCAGCTGTGGGGCCAGGATGGCGGGGCCGGCGCTGCAGGAGGGGGAAGAAGCAGCCGCGGGGCCAGGATGGCAGGGACTGTGCTCCAGCAGCTCAGCGCGCAGTATGGGCAAACCCAGAAGACACCTGCTTCGAGTCTGATGTTTTTCCTGCAATTCTGAGCTTTCCCATGGACTACCCGCTCAGCCCTCCCGAAGATGAGGTTCACCTGTGGAATGCTCCACGCCAAACATCCACCTTGCGGGAAAGGTTTGCATCTCCATTCTGCAGGTCCCTGGCCACGACTCCATGGGCTCCGAAAGCAGCACAGCGCTGGAGTCCCGGTGCAGAGCTTGGAGAAGATCCTCCTCTGTGGGAAGCAAGTTGACAGACCCAGGTAATGAGAATGGTGCTAAGGGAGACGCCTCGAGGATGGGGCGGGATGACCTGGAATAGTTTGAGCACTTATGACAGGGACAAGAGGCAGCAAAGGACACTGAGTAGGAGCTGTAAGTTAGGTGTAATAGACTAGGAGAGAGAGAAGAGTGTATCAGGGAGAAGAAGGTGGTTAACAGAGTTGAGGCTAGAGATAAGTTAAGAAGAGTATTTTTAAAAGGCCATTAGATTTGGCAAAAGCAGATTCTTTTCAAGCCATGTGCTTCTCCAAAGTTGCAGATGTTTTGAAAAGTCTTTTGGCACCAGAAATAATCAAACAAAGAAAATGTGTAAGGAAGGAAGCCAACAAAAGCCAAATAGGCTAAATCAAACTAACCAGAATGGACTAAAGTGAAATGACAGGATACCCCATTTGCTGAGTATAGATGTCCCTGATAATATTAAAATTGGGTTTGGAAACACAAAACTATAGCATTGTTGTGCCTCAGCCACAGGAGTTTAAATTAAGTGTAATAGGGATATTCCTTTTAATTTGCAAACATGATAAAAAAAGGTTTTTTACAGCTGGGGAAAGGGGAAAATATGTGAATAAATATTAATGATAGTACTGTGGGTCAGCCTGGGCATTACAGAAACAAGGAAGCAGCTAAGGAGAAAGAAATGTATCAGGGTAGGGGATGTCTCTAAGGATAGTTCAACTTAACAGAGTAATTTGGGGTTTTCATGGTATAGCAAAGATGAATTAGGTACCCAGTCCATTGCAGTCTTTCAAAATGGAAAGGAACTAGGGAAAAATATTAACCTTGGAGTCTCAAGAGTTCCCAGAGGTCATATTTTGTCCTATGGGATAATGTATTTTCTATGGTTAATATTATCAGAATATCTTCTTTTGCCAGGGAGTATTGCTTTACTTGACTTAATAGCCCAAAATAAAGCAAAAACTGGGTTTAAGGGGTATGCAGGAAATTGTTACTCAGGAAGATAGTACAGACAAGACAAAGGCAAGGAGAGACACAGAGAGAGAGAGAGACAGAGAGTAAGGAAGGAGGGAGGGAATGGGATAAAATGGCCCTTGACCAAATAAAATAAGCAGAGATATATACAAGTAGAGACAGGAAGGCTTTATTTACAATTAATTATATCCACTATGCCAAGAAGGGGGAAGTCATCACCACCAGAAGCAGTTTGGTAGGAGAGGCCCCTGAGGTACAAAGAGCAGACCTTGATTATATACCCAAAGCCACCTCCTGCTGGCTGTCCTTTGTTCTCATTAATCAGGAACTTAGACTCCCAATCCTAATCACAAAATCTGCTTAAATAGCAAGTAAAATTGTCAACTATCTCAATATAGATATGAAAGCAGATGGAAAATGTCAGCATTATTAATATAGATATGAAAGCAGAAAATATTTTATGAATCATGGAGATTTTGGGACATGCTGACCTAGGTTATGGTGACCTATCTGGGTTCAAAATGGGAAAGGGGGGGGGGTTTGCAACAGTTCTCCTAAATTTATATTTGTAGAGGTCAAATAGCATGGTTTGTGGAAAGTGGAAACTTTCCCCTCCTACACATTAACTAAGCCCCGCAAAACCTTCAAGTTATGATCAGGGAAGTAAGGAAAGAGTCTCAGGCTGCTAGCTCAGGCTGCTAAGTCTTTGGCAATTTACTATGAATCTGCCTGTATTTTAGAATGCTACCTGAGAAGTTTTCATCTGTCTCACACAGAAGGAAGATAGGAAGTGTGTGGGACAAGGACAACCTTGCTGAAATAAAAATCAGCAGAGGTATCTCTTAAGTAGGGACAGGAAGGACTTATTTAATGATTTCTTCTTGCAAGAAGTGCAGTCTTGCTACTAGAGGCAGTCTAGTAGGAGAGGCAAAATATAAAATGCAAAGCTTGGTTGTATACTCAAAAGACCACCCCTTCTCCCCTGTATCAGCAAGCACCCTAGCATCCCCAGGGTGGCTGCCAACACAGGTTCTTAGATCTGCTTTTCTAAAGGAAAGCAACTGAAAATGGGTTAACAATCTTGCTTTAAAATCAAACATGTGTCACTTACCTAGTTCAGGTGAAAAAGGTCAGCACCCCAAACTTGAGAGAATACAAACAAGTTACAAGCAGAAGTTACAAACAGACTGAAACAGATCAGCAGGCATGCTTCTGACTGACTGACCATTACATGGTCAGTTACCATGAGGGAAGCACTAACATCTGGGTTTTCAAGAGGGTTGGGGGTGGGGGCGGGGTTTGATGGCTGCCTAGAGTCTTGTCTGGTCAAATCACATAACTCTTCTCAAAGTGAGCCCTAAAGCAAAGCCTCATATCAGGGATTATAAAGCCTTCTCCTGGCTCAGAGAATGTCACAACCCTCTTAACACAGTGCCCAATCACAAAATATCAAGATGTGGGCGTTGCTGAAAAGCAAGCTGCCTGCTACTGGCTCCAGGTGACCACATTCAGCCTATTAGGGGGCAGAGTATATTTTCAAATCAAGGAGGGTTCTCAGAGTCACTTAAGCCTATCCTAGGGCCTATGGGTAGGGAAGATCTTCAGATTCCCATTCCAATAACATCCCTTCTCCCTTGTTCTGTCGTGTTCCTGTTCATTAGGAACTGAGGCCCACAATCTTTAACCAAAAAAAAATCTGCTGGCATTGCAGTAAAATGTCAGTAATATCAAAAAGCAAAAGGTACATGTGTAGCAGACATGAAAACAGACAAAATATGTTATCAGTGTCTACTTAGATATGAAAGTGGAAGATAAATGTTCTAACAATATAATACAGATATGAAAGCAGATAATATTTTATGTACCATAGGGATTTTAGGACATGGTGACTTGGCCAGAGTTCCGCATCAGGATTTCCAGTTTCCAATTTTATATTCCACAGGTCAGATGGTGGTCAGGGCTAAAAGTCTGGGACATTTGGGTCTGTGGTTAAATTTGTAATCTGTGCTTTCCCCTCCCCTCTCCTTAGCTAAGCTTAGCAAAAACTTCACCTTATGACCAGGGAAGTAAGGCAAGGGTCCCAGGCTCCCAGCCCAGGTTGCTAAGTCTTGGGTACTTTATTACAGTTCTGTTCAGATTTCTGGAATGTTACCTGAGAAGTTTTCACTTTTATTCCATTCAGAAGGAAGCTAGATAGGAAAGAAGGAAAGATACCTACAGTATATAGAAATACAGACAGATAGTGGTTCATCCCTAGGACTACCAAAAACTCACTTGGCAGGAGGGGCAGGGAGATATGTAAGGAAGAGCATACATTTCATGCTGAGGTTCAGGTGAAGAGTTTTTTACCCTAAAAATTGTCTTGGTGATGAAAAAGCAGTCAGCGACAAATGTAGGAGGGAACATTTCTAACTAGACCTTGAAACATTGGAGCAGTTCTTGGGGTCAGTTGCCAATATCAGGCTCAATCAAGAAAAACTTAGGTAGAGGGAGTTTCTTTATCAAGACCCAAAATTGGGAGAAGGTTTGAGTTAACTATCTGAGGCAGCAGAGGAGTAGTTCACAGGCCACTCCAGACAGCCCATAGTTTTATGTATCCAGAAACTGAGAGTATTAACTACTTGACACAGTTTTAATATACATGAGAACAGTGGAATAGTACAAGCCTGATATGGTCCTTGTACTTTATGGATATTAGGGCCACTTTGATTAAGTGATTTCATTGAAGTATTATCACATCTATAAAATAAAAAAAATGAAATAAAAAAAATAAAAGGAAAAAGTTGAGTTAGGGAATAATACAGCAATTAGATTTTCCAGCTATCCCAAAGCAATTGGAGAAACAAGGTCCCCAAGCCTTTATTTCCCCAAATTACTTCAACCCATCAGTTAATCCCAGACAGGAGAAAGTTTCCAAGAAAATTTTGTCCTCATTTCTCTAGTTTTTGACTGGAGCAAGGAGTCCTCAAGGTGCAAGTGAGTATTCCCTCAACACCTGAATGGTTACAAACCTTTCTGAGAAATTTCATCAGATCCAGTGATTTCAAGGTCTGAGTATCAAACAAAGCCTTATCTCTTTCCTTTCCATAGCAAACAGACTAGCCCCAATAGGAAAGGAGCCATTTGTACAACTGGGCCAGTTGAAATCTCAGGCTTCATTATTTTGATTTGACTTCCAAAAGATATAATAAGGTCATAGATATGGGAGAATCTTATCGAATTTAATAAACACTTTTCTACCCAACTTTCCACCCCCAGGCAGTAATGAGGGAATTTAGCAAGAAATAGAAATAAGTTTTTAAAAAGGCACACAGAAGGTGCCAGCAATAGTAAAATTGTTTGCACTCCCAATCCACCTACTCTGTGCCAATCATGCTGAGGTATGCTGTGTTCCCAACCCACCTCAGCAACAGATTTCTGTTCCTAAGGGTCTTACTTCTGCCTTTGAGCAAAAATGCACCCCAGTTTTCAAAAGGCAATGACTGCCCAATTAGAAACCAGATTAATCTCATGCAAACAGGGAGCCTCAGTAAGAGAAACCTGTCACTGAATCTCCCTAAATTCACTTCTTCCCTTCACTCGGTTTCTTTTCCCCATTGGGGTCTGGGTTTCAAATTCCTTCTCAGGTAATTCTGACAAAAACAAACTAAAAAGAAGGGAATGAGTTATTATGCTCCTAAAAGCCATGCTCCCTGCCTATTAGGATTAAACCCACAAACCCATTCTTCTCCAATCCCATGGCCCCATGCCCCGAATTTCTACAATTATCTGCTGTCTAGTTACATACCTTTCAAATATATGGTTCACGTCCTATTCAGGGAAAAAGAATAAGGTCAGTAAAGTTCATAAATACGTTCCACTAAGGGAGTCTGTGAGATCATCTATCAGCTCATAAAATGCCTTTCCCCCTCCTCCCCCTTGCCCTTCCCTAAGGACTTTCGTTATTCTTTTCTTCTTTCCTTTTTCCTCCATCTGTCCTCCCTCTCTGCTCCTTTTCTCTCCTTCTCTCTTTCTAACTAAACCTCAGTTTGGGAAAACTAGATTTTGAACACAAGCTTCTAAGATTTGAGGAGATGCTTGTGTAGTCCTGGTATTGTGCTGGCCAGAAGGTGCTCAAGCAAGAGGTCGCCTGCTCTCCACATAGTTCTCTTATTGTGTGATTAAACACCATTCAGGTATTTTGTATCCCAACTAAAAAAAAATGAAGAAGTATTGCGAAACATTAAAAACTTCATAAGAATGACTGGGATTCTGCTAAAGTCAGCTCCATAGGACTCTGAATGTGTCCAACATTTGAGTTCCTAGCATAGTGCCTGGCATATAGTAGGCACTTAAGAAGTGTTTACTGATTGATTTTAGTGCCTGTCAGTACAGCTGTTGCTGCTTGCATATGTGACTAAGCCAAAGTGACAGGTCAGGAGTCCAGCACATGAACTCATTCTACCCAGCATCAGCACACAGAGCCCTCCCCATTGCTCTAGGCCAAATCCTGTAAGCAAACATTTCATCACTCAGGATTGATTCCTGTTGCCTTTTCCCCAGGAAGCATACGTCACACACAGCAGAATACAAGAGTAAATCTCAAAAGAAAGTCTGGGAGGGGCAGTTAGGTGGCAGAGTGGATAGAGTACTGGCCCTGGAGTCAGGAGGGCCTGAGTTTACATCTGACCTTAGACACTTACCAGCTGTGTGTCCCTAGGCAAGTCACTTAGCCCTAAATGTCTCAAAAAAAAAAAAAAGCATCAGGGAAAAGGCAGCAAAAGACAATGTCATCAGTTTACTCTCCGCATATACAAGTGGTCCTGATGAGGACCCACAAATCTCACCTGTAGGAGTTCCACATTTGATTTCTGGCTCTTTTCCTCCAATTCTCTTATTTTGTCTGTTAGAAATGTGCTTTGTTGGAACATCAGGGCCTCCCACTCCTTCCTTTGATTCATCATGTCCTGTTGCTGGGCATGTGGAGGGAAAGGTAATAAGGAGGGGGGAGGGTAAGAGGCTCTGCCAGGGACCCTGATCACTATCAGTGACCAGAAACCCTGCCATTCAGTCTGGAAGGAATTCACCAGGCTCAAGCAAACTTTGAAGGCAAAATTGTAAAGTTTATTGCTACGCTGGGCAGCACCATGCGCAGCACAGAGGGTGAGGATTCTTAGGGAACCTGCAACCTTACAGAAATCACAGGTATAGTTTTAAGGAGTCAAGACAGTAAATCAGGTGCCAATTATGCTAACTAGGTGAGTAAGGGTGGGAACAGGGAGGAGTTAAGGAGTGGTCAGTGCTTAAAGGACCATGCACTTTTAATATCAACTGGGCATGCGTATTGCCCATGATTCACTGGGAAACAGCCCAAGGGGGTCTACCTGGAGGTGTGGTTTTAGGCCTGACTTGTCACTAAAGCCAATCCTCGGTCATGGCCACTAAGGAGTGCCCAGTCTGCCACCCATCAATGTCAGGCTTGACAAGATAGATGTTGGGAACCAAGGCCGTCAGAGACACAGTGTGGGTATAATTGGCTAAGGAGTTACCCTATAGATAGGGTACTGAAGAATTTATGGTGCAGCTGGCCACTCTAACTAAGGGAGATAACATTTGCCTAAGCTAAAAATGTTTATAGTTTTGTGAAGGATTGATAAGTAGCTTATTGTTTCAGGCAGAGATAAACAGTTCATGAGTTGTTGCTGGGCAGAGTGCTGGCAGGGGGAAGGGGCAGAGTTAATGCTTTGAGACTGGGGGGGAGGGGAGTGTGACTTTACAGGCTGCTTTTACAAATTGATTTTACAGACACAGATCCCAAAGCACCCCATTTACAAACTGATGTTACAGATTGATATTACAAACTGATATTACAAACATATATACATCCCAAGGACCCCATCATTCCCCCCTTAAACAGATGGCACCCAAAATCATTTGGGGATCAGGGGCGATGGTCTCAGCTTCCTGAACTGCTTCTTGCTGGGAAGGGGCATAGAGCTGTCCCTGCCTTAACAGGGTTCCATCGTTCAAGGGGTGGGGTCCATGGCCAATGTCCTGAATCTGGCTGATGCTAGATCCAAGGGGTGAAGGGTCATGATCTTGGACACGGGTTGGTACTCAGCCTGAGCTGTCATCTGCAAGTGAAGGGTGCTGAGCCTAGAAGACACAAATCTAACCAAGAGATTAAACAAACAAGGGCCAAAAAGAAGTAAGAGAAAATTGACCAGCAGTGGGGTGAGGGTGGGCTAGCATAAGCCATTACTCAGACTTTTTCACTTTCCTTCATATTTCTACATACTACATAGACAAGATACCTCATAAGTTTTTATTCTTTTACGAATATAACTGTACTGCCCTTAACAAAAGAGGTTCCTAGCTTGAACCTCACAACTGAATAGTAGACATACATTCTTGTTTCACAAAGCTTGTTTATCCTCTGATTATATTCACTCTGGAAGAGACACTTCAGAAATCGAATCTTTTACATGTACGTTCAGTTACAAATGTTAACTTTTGCTTAGATAATGGAATAACTACAAATTCAGATCAAAACAGCAAGATCTCTTCTGATTTACATCTCACTACATTAATTTAGCAATAAATTTATCTTGCAAATGAAGTTTTAGTAGGCCTCTTAAAATTACACTAGAGATTTAAAAATTTCTTCTGAAAGTATTTTCCCTTCTTTTGAAAGTTTCAAGATTTATAATTGATCACTAAACTTTTATGAAGAAAGTTAGTTGAAAACTTTTAAAATGATCTTAAGCAATTTGCATGCTCTCTGCACATGTTCCAATTCCAAATGAAAAATAATATTAGATTTTCCAGTAAGCTTACACGAAAGAACCCATATCTGTTACTGACTACTTGCTCTGTTCATAGACACTTGCTATAGAAGGAAAAAAGCAGGGATATGTGACATTCCAAATATGACAGGATAAAACATCCTTGACTCTGTTTAAATTCAGGTAAAGTCACAGATATCCAACCATGCAGTATCTGTTCCATCTTATAGCTAGACTCAGGAATAGGTGGGAAACATTCCTTTTCAAAGGAACCCCATGGGTAAACTGAGCCAGGAGGGTTCCCATCCCAGAGGCTAAGATTGTCCCTTCTGCCTTTACCAAATGTAGACTTCCACCTCTCAGCAGTACAGGATCACATTCCCTCTGAGTAGCTTGTGGCATTTTCTCTGAGAAACTGATTTAATGCAACTATACTGAAATTCAAATACAAAATAAAATTTAGTTATGGTCCCAAGTGCCTTTTACCTTAAACAACAAGCTTCACCGATCACAGCTTAGACCTAGTTAGTTATTTTTATTTCCATGGAGCTGCACTAAGCAATGAAGATTTATCAGGTCTCACAAATGTAAGGAATTCCATTTACCATCTTTCCTTCTGAAATCTAAAAGCCAATTGATAGAAATCCTTCTTATGTTTGCAACTTCTTAGCAAGTTAGGTTCATTTAAAACTACACTTAAACAAGTTCCTTTCCCAGGCTGAATGACCTTGCCTAATAGAGATAGTTTTTAGGGGATTTGGCAGTTTTACAACATAAGGAAAATTTATATGAATTCTAAGGAGGAGAGACTCGGGGAAGGGCTAATCATGATGCCCCTGCTTAGCCAATTCTCATACATGCAGGAGGACTGTTCTGAATGGGCAGAACTAGTCAGAATAAAGTTTTCATTCAGTCTCCTCCATTCCACATACAGTAATCAATTAACAATTTTAGGTTTTAAAATTAAAACAGTAGCCAAAATAACTTAGTTAACAATCTTACAAGTTTAACCAGTCTTAACTGAAACTTCCTTTTAAACAAAGACAGATGTGGAAGCTTATGATTTCCCAAATTACAATACTCCGAGACTTTAAGAAAACTGCTTCTTATACAGCATAGATAATACAACTTTTTACCAGTAACAATATCACAAACAATTATCATGTTCTTAAATTTGAACTTTGAAATAAAAACAAATGAATTACTAATCTGGTGACCTTAAAAATCAAGTTTTTGAAGTTACACAGAACTAAAATTTTCTTGATGCCACATACCCAATCAGCTTATCACTAGAAATCAATTACATTCTGGAATCTCACATAGATGGTGAATATGATGATCCATAAACCTTCAAATTAACATAAATACATCCTTAGATGAAGCAAGCTTGAAAACTACATCCCTATATTTTTCCTTCCTTTTTCCCAAGTTTCTCATTTGCTCAATAAGAATTCTACAAAATGCCTTTCCAATTCACTGTGCACATTCATTTCATCATTAGGAATGTGGAAACTATAACTTTTAAGTCACTGCATATTTCCAGAATAGCCAAAAAGTTAAATGAACAATCAGCTATCACAGTAAATATCAGCAATTATTACTACTACCTGTTTGTTTCCCAAATATAACAGCTTTAAATTGTCAGATCTTATAACATAAAAAATCCAATTCACATGAAATAAACATAAGACAGGATTGGCAGAACTGATAAAGTACCATAGCTGGTTTTACAAAACTTTTTCTCCATCTTCTACTTTCAACAAAATTTAGATTGAAAACTGCTTTATCTAAGAACATTTCTGGCTCACAATGGTGACTCAAACTTTTACAGTATAAGAGGATTTTACAATTTAGAGATACCATAATAACACAATGACATTATGACATTAATTGCATTTCTAATTCATCACATACAAAAATTATTGGTAGAAAAATTGGGCTTAACAAGTACAGAGGCTTTTCTTCTCTCCCCACAGATGCAGAGCCTGGTTGTGGACCCAGGGGTTTGAAAAGAGAGAGGGTCATCCCCATGCCGGGAGGTGTGGGGTTCAGGGTACCCAGGGGTGTTGCCAAAGGGCCGTCGATATAGCTGCTATACCTCCCCCCCTCTTTTTTTTCAAGTAGGGGAGCTTAACTCAAATTCCCTATATTCTTTAGCACTCTCTATTTTTTCTCTAGAATGAGAGATTTTAATAAATTTTTGTAAAATGTTTTCAGCCAATTTAACTTTTACTCCAATAAACTTTATTTATGTGTCCACTCCTTACAAAAACTTCTTTGAAAGTGATAGCTTTGACCTGTCCAGCAAGTGATATTGGGGGGGGGGAGGGGCGCCGTCCCCCTTTCTCACTTACTAGAGAACCCAAAAGAAAATCCACTTTTTCTTCTCAAAACTTAGAAAATATTCCAATTTGCCTATTAAATGCCAAATACTAAAATGAATTCTGACTTATTTTTAGCATCAAATTAGACATTGAGGAGCTCCTTGTTGCCTGTCCCCATTATGAGTTCCTCTACTTCTGCTCTCTCAGGATTCTCTTTCTTCTTCTTCAGGTATTCCCATATTAACTGCATTTCTTCCACAAATTGTTGTCTGAATATATCTTTATGGTCCTGTAAAGAAGCATTTTATTCTGATGATATACATAGAGCTATTTCATGATGTCACCCTATCCTTGCCTTCTAAGTGTTGTAAATGAAAAAAAATGTACTTAATAAAAGTCAAATCCCACTATTCCAGTCCCAGATAGCTGTGTAACCTTTTCCCATGGATGGTGACCTTGGTGGGAACGTCAGAGATTGGGGGAGGAAAGGGAGAAGTAGGTTGTTACAGATAATTTTCCAAATGAGATCACATGATTACAGACACAGTAAGAAGTGTAGATAATGAAAGATGCTACTGCATTTACAAATGTCATGGCAAAAACAAAATAAACTTACCATATGCCTGAGGAAAGAGGTCAAAACAGCTCCCAATGCTCTCCTTCGATGAGGCTGCTTCTCACACATGTGATCATAGAGTTTCAGAATCATCCTGAAAGACCTTAGACCAGTGAGGTCAGGCATATCTGTACCTGAGGCCATTCTACTGGGACTCCAGTAGGAGGTCAGCAGGTAAGATGTTCCTTTCAATAGGCAGGCAGTAGCAGGCAAAGATGGGTGGTACTTGTTTCTCTTCAGAAATTCTATCCAGGTCCAATGGTATAATAGGTAATTCTCTTCCACTCATAGAGTGGATACTTCCAGCGGTATAAACAACATATGTCTGTCCTGAGGAGATATCAGCAAATGTAAAAGTCCTCTTCCTATCATCAGATAATTTATATGGATAGTGACGTGCCAGCAGTCAAGATTCTGCAGAAAGAACAAAGGCATCAGTAAATAGAAAGCACCTTCTATATATCAGAAACTGTGCTAAAGAATGAGGATACAATTAAGCAAAAGAAAAACAGGCCCTACCCTCAAGGAGGTTGAAAGACAACCCATAAAAGAAAGTTGAAAATTGAAAAGTGAGTCCATGGGGGAAAGGGGTAGGTTGGAGTGTGCCCAAAATTACATTGTAAAGAAATCAAAGAAGGCCAAAATAATTGAAGCCAGGTAGGAAATGGGGACGTAGTATTACTATAGTACCTAGTATTACTATATTGCCTCCCATCCCACACTTGGGAACATGCTATAATATGGTTTATTTGCTGATACAATACCCCTCACTCCTGTCAATCACTACTTGCCACACCCTGGTGATATTTGCTTCAAACCCACAACCTTCATGGACCCTAGGATAGTGTTGGTCTAAAACTAGGGGTCTCATGACTTGTGGAAGGCCCTGAGATGTTGTTGAAAGGATCTTACGATCTTTGGAAAGCCCCTGTTCTGAGTACTTGGAGTTGATGCCCTGTGGAAAGTTTCATGGTCCCTGAGAAGTCTGCTGACAAAGTTGTTATGATGCATGGACAACCCTGAGCCAACCACAAGATTTCTCCACTTATGGCACTGACCAAGCAGTGAATTAGAATGCCTCCTTCTATTTTTAGTGCTTTCAAAGGTGTATCAAAGTAGACAGCATACATGGGGAAGGGTCTCCAATGGTGAGGAAGATCTTGCACCCAATTAATTTGGGACCCCTAGACTCACTAATAAATTCATTAATCGTGTTCTAAATTTCTTGTGCTACAGATTGGAATTTTCTAGTCCATGCCAACTATTAATCAGCAGTTATTATGTCTACTATGTGCCAGGCACTATGCTAGAAACATTACATTTGATCAGCACAATGACCCTGAGATTTAGGGATATGATTTCTTAGATTATGCAGCTGAGGAAACTGAGGTAAACAGAGGTTAAGTGACTTGCCCAGAATTAACTAAACAACAGAGGTTAGATTCTAATCAGGGATTCCTGTTTCCAGGTCAGGAACTCTACCCATTGTGCCACCTAGTTAATAATAATAACAACAACACCAAGAAAAAACAGATAAACCATTCTGCTACAAAGGCCAAATGAGCACTTTAGAGTTAGTATCTCTGCTCAAATTCTACTTCTGCCACTTCCTATCTTTCTGAAGTTGGCCAAATCAGTAAAAGAGAAAAACAAATACCTCCTTCTAGCCTCAGTTTCCCCCTCTGTAAAATGAGATGATGAAATTAGATGAGCTCCAAGGTTTCAGACCTCACCAATTTAATCAGTCAATTACTTATTAAGTGGTTACTAGGTGTTATTTTGTGCCAAGAAAGACAAAAACATGACCCTACCCTTCTAAGAGCTCATGGTCAAATGCCAAGAGAATTAGAAAACAAACTTGTTCTTAACCAAGTTACTTACAGATGGCCTTAGCTATGAGGGTGGATTGGGGGAGAAACTGCCAATGATATCAGGCAGAAGTTGGCATTTTCTTTGAAAGCTTTGTTTTCAGGAAACAAAGGGGGAAATGACTCACCTGATGAATTAACCCATCTATCTTCTTTTCACTAAGAGTACAGAGAAAGTAATTGCCAGGACACACAAAAAAAGGAAATCAAAGGGATGGCTAGGTGGTGCAGTGAATATAGCACCAGCCCGAAGTCAGGAGGACCTGAGCTGAAATCTGCCTTTAGACACTTGACAGACTTACTAGCCATGTGCTTAGGGCAAGTCAATGAAACCAAATTGCCCCCCCCCCCACCAAAAAGCTGAAAAACAAAAAGAAGAAGAAGAAAGTAATGATCAACTTTGGTCTTTCCAAATTAAAAGGTTTGTTTTTAATCAAAAATTATCTCATTTGCCAGCAGGCATGACATCAGGAACTCCACTGTTTGTGTAAACCAATTCAGGTACACAGTTTTAGAAGAACAAGTTACTTTGTGAATAAGGGGCCAAGAGATGGAGGTCCATGGTGGTCCCAGTCTGCCCCAAGCAAAAAATCTAAAGTTTTGGAATTACCAAGTCCCTCATGCTACATGGAGGGGATGCTGTTTAGTCATTTTCAGTTGTGTCCAACTCTTTGTGACTCCATTTGGGGTTCTGTTGGCAAAGATACTGGAATGGTTTTTCCTTTCCTTCTCCAGCTCATTTTCAGATGAGCAAACGTAAGGTAAATATGGTTTAGTGACTTGCCAAGGTTTACAAGGCTAGTAAGCTAGTGAGGCCACATTTGAACTCAGGATGAGGAGTCTTCTGACTTCAGCCCAGGCACTCTCTCCACTGTGCCACCTAGCTCAGCCCTTTATCACTTCCTCACCAATCCCCACCTCTGGCCAGCTCCACTACTCTGTTTCTTTAGCCTAGTTGCTTACCTATCTCCATCCAGAAAATAAGGGGCTTGGAGACCTCTGAGGTCCCTGGACATTTGTAAACCCTGTCAGGAGTGCCTATGGTTAGGCTGACAAACTATAGTGCTACCAGCTCCCAGAGAACATGGTGTGGATAGGAGTTAGTCAGGGGTATGTAAATGCTTCTTCCTCAATTTAAATGTGCCCCTGGACCCAGGGTTTCCACGAGGTCTTCCATTGAGGGTCTTGAAAAGTGCCAACCAGGTTTAGCTTCCAAGACCAGTCTGAACTGGGTATCACAGCATAGGACCCAGCTCCTATCTGAAAAACCACCATTAGGACTCCAAATGCACTATTCTTACCAATTTCATAGGTTACTGGTTCCCAGTAGACTTTCTAGGGATGGTGCCAGGGTTCTTCATGGAAAAAGGATGAGCCCCACTATCCTAGATACACAGTGTATTGAGGGAGAGAGAATTTGAGGGCCCTTTGGGGTTCCATGATTCCTCCAGCAATGGATTTAGAGGAAAATGTTATTATGTTGTTTGAACCTAGCCCTGCTTGGCTGATTGATATACCAAACCTGTGGTTTACAGACCAAATTTGTTTCATGCTTGACTCAGGTTTCCCAGACCAGAAACCCTCTAAAGAAGCCAGATAGAAAGATTAATTTAAGGAGCCTTCTTTCAACATACATCTCAAGCAACATACATGTCTCATCTAGAAACTGCCTCTGTCCTGGTCAATTAGTTATTTCCTTCTTTCATTGTTTCCTTCTTTCTCAAAGAGAACCTTGACATCAGGGAGATGATACAAAATGCAAATGAATTGAATTTAAATGAGGCAGACTGGACAAAGTCCCCAGCCTCACTTTCTTCTCTGGATTCATCTAGGTCCATTGGCCAGATATGGATTAGGACAACTGGAGATGGCTCAGGATGCAGTGGGAGACACTTTTTTAAGGTAAAGTCTTCAACAGGACTCAGTTTGATTGTGGTGGTGCTCATTCACTGCTAAAGGCTTAATAAAATGAGGCAAAGAATGACCTTAAAACAAATAGATCTGGAAGGGGAATACCCTGAGGGTTTCTGGTGACTTTGCCCTGCTCTTAAGAAATATTTGAACAGGTCAAATTTGATGGGAACGGATGATTCTTTTTTTTTTTTTTTTTGGAGGGCAGTTGGGGTTGGGTGACTTGCTTGGGGTCGCACGGCTGGGTTTTTGTTTGTGTGTTGGGTGTCTGGTGCCGGATCTGAGCTTGGGTCCTTCTGGCTCTGGGGCCATCGCTCTGCTCCCTGCACCACCTAGCCGCCCCAAGGAAGGGATGATTCTTAAGGGGTGAAGTCAAGAGGTGAGAGAGGAAAGTGGCAAGAGGAGATGGAGAGAGAGAGGGTAGGGTAAACTATCTCATGCAGAAGAGGCAAGGGGAAGTAGTTGGAGGGGAGGGGAAGAACAGGAAGGCAAAAAGGCAAAAGCATATTCTCATTGAAGTTGTCTCAAGGAGAGAATCACATACATACTAAATGGAATATCTTACCCTCACTCACTCTCCTGAGTAGGGGATAGGGGGATGAGAGGAGGGATGATGGAGGGGAGGGCATTCTGTGGGGAGGGGAGATTGGAAGTACCCAGTATCAAAGAGGGACAGGATCAAAGTAGGGAATGGACCAAGTGGGAGGTGAGATAGGTGGGAGGGAAATATAAGCAGTCTTTTACAATATATCTACTATGGCAATGTTTTGCATAGCTATACATGTATAACACATACTGAATTGCTTATCTTCTCAGAGGGAGTGGGTGACAAGGGAGGAAGGGAATGGATCTGAAAATCGAAGTTTTAAAATTAAATCTTTCATAAGATGTCCAAGCATTGGGGCTCCTACATTCACCTTGCCCTAATAGCAAAGTCGAAGGGGGTATGGGAGAAGATATGGGGGAGAGCAGATTGGATGAGGGGACATCTAGTGGGAATTCTGGGGTGGTAGGTAGGGACAAAATGGGGGAAAAATGTAACTCATAATCTGGTGGAAATGAATGACATAAACCAGAAGTTAATAAAGCATTTTTTTAAATTAAAATAAATAACTAAATAAATTTATACTGTCAAAAAAAAGAAATATTTGAATATTAATATAAATCCAAGCAAAATGATATTCTAAACATATACCTGTACATATACACAGGGCTGAGTGGGTCAAAGGGTCCATTTTTATCCATTTCTCCTCAGCCTTATTTCAAACAATGCCTGAATTTCTAAATTCTGCCTTCCATCCCTGCCTCCATTCTTTCATTCCCCCCAGCAAAGCTAGTCTTAACCTCCCTTGTCAGTTTGCTTCCCAGACAAATCATAATGGTTATAACAGACTAAGGTTTTCTGTGTGTTTGGTTTGGTTTTTTGTTTGTTTTTTGTTTTTGTTTTTTTTGGAGGGGAAAACGCATGGAAATTGGGTTTAAGTAACTTGCCCAGAGTCACAAGGCTAGAAAGTGTTAAGTGTGTGAGGTGGCATTTGAACTCAGGTCTTCCTGACTGCAGGGTCATTGCTCTATTCACTGCACCATCTAGCTCCCCCAAGACTAGTTATTTTTAATGGACTATTTCCATTAAAACGTTATTTTATAAAGAGTGAAGCTAGGCAAATGCACCCATTAAGTAGGATGGTCAGGCAGTCTGTGAAGGGCCTCTGGAAGAAGTTCTGACTGGGAGTTGTGGTAATTCAGGGTTGGTCTGTCCTCTCTTTGTGGCTCCTGACCTAGCAGGCAGGTAAGTGGGAAGAAGGATGAAGGCCTGGGAAAGTGCAGAACCAGAGGATTGTAAAGGTGCAGAGGAAAGGGAAGAACTGATCTGGAGGCCTGAGGTTTCATTTCTTTGGGTTTTTTTCTAAGTTGTGTTTGTTTTTGCTTCAGCAATCTATTTTGGAATGAGATTTATACCTGCATTTCTAGCAGAGGCATCTTCTCTTCCAGTTTGTGTACTTTTTCTGCTGAAAGGTATAGGCTGAGCTGGGAGGAGGTGTCCAAGGTGCTGATCTTGGTTATGAAAAGCCTTGAAAAAGCAAACAGTTCAGGGAAGCTTTGGATTTCTATATCTGAGTCAGCCAACAGCAATGCCTGCTGGAATGAGGATTAACCTCCCAGCAGAGAGACCAGGATAAGAAGTCATTCATTCAGCAAATTCAAAAGAGTCACCACTCTTAGAGCCTCAACCTTCTGGCTCAATGTTCTTGGGTTACCATAGAATGAGTGGTTCTTATGTCAAGTTAGGTAGACACCTTTTTCAGGACGACAATTTTATTTGAATCATCAGTAGTCCTGAGTAGAGCCAGCACAAGGAAAGCTCTTAGTGGGTCTTTGGCTTCTCTGATAGAGGCACTTTATGGAATAATGGACCTTCTGTCATATTGGGTCTGATAGCCTGAGATCAGGGGGGAAATGCAGACAGAAGGGTTTCTTTGATTTTCTATGAAATATATTTGAATTTTATATGAAATATGTTGGGAGAAATAGGGCCTATAATAGGACTTACATACATGAACAAGATAGGTCATGCAACACACATAGGTGTTACTTCCACATTAAATAATAAATCTAAATAAAATTGGAATTCCCTTTGAGGTAACACAAGATATTCCTTAAATTATTGTCCTTTAAGGTTACTGGTTACACTGAAATCCTTTTCTTAAAAACAACCCAGAAGATATTTCTGATTTAGCTCCATTGAATGATAAATTTTTTCTCTTGGTCCCACAAGCAATTGGGGTTAAATACCTTGCTCAAGGTTACAGAACCAGTCATTATTTAAGTGTGGGTGCTCATTTTCTGAGGCTGGATTCTATCCCTGGTCATATCAACTCTGAGGACTGCGCTCTTACTCACTGTGCCACCTAGCCTCCCCGAGAAGTCGTTTTCTTAACATATCTTTCTGAGAAATATCATTTTCTAGACTGTCAGCCTGTGAGTATCTGACAAAGCCATCTCTTCTCACTTCCTACATATCAAATGTACAGGCAGTAGGGAAAGAGTCATTTTATATAGCTGTGCCAAACACAGGCCCCTTAATTTTGATTTAACTTCCAAAAATATAGTAAGTTGATAAACATTGAGGGGATTGTACGGAAGCCATTTGGTACATCACCCTTCTCAAAAACTGTTCCCTGCACTGAGCAGAGATGTAGAGACTTGGCTCCAAAAAAAAGTGTTTTCTAAGGTTATAGATATCCAGTTTCTAGAAGACCCTGGAAATAGCATAACGGTTTGTACTCTGAGGCCAGTATTCTTTCTCCTGGGACTGTTATATTGTCAGGTGTCCATTGACTTGAATACTTTAGGAAGAAGGAACATAATGACTAGCTTTTTAGTAATATATCTTCTTCCTGGGCTACTAAGAGAACTTTTTTTTTTTGGGGGGGGGGGGGAGGGCAGTGGAGGGGGTGGCGAGGGAGTCAGGTATCATTTCCAGTTGTTTTACACCCTTCATTAGTAAATGAAAAAGGCCTTTTTTAAGCACCAATGCCTTTAAGAAATGTATGAGCAGGCAGGTTTCAGAAAAACCTGGAAAGACTTATATGAGCTGATGCTGAGTGAAATGAGCAGAACCAGGAGAACAGTGTACACAGTAAAAGCCACATTTTGTGATGACTGACTTTGATAGATGATGGGTTTCCAGTTGGGTTGCTGCAGATCATGTCTAAAGAATTACAAACACTCAGAGTGAGTCCAAGCCACTTAGAAAGATTTATTATACTTTTGAGGTTTCATGCTGTCAGATGGCTAAGTCCTTTTGAGGAAATTAGCCCCCTCAGTAAGGCGAGACACACAATTTTATAGAGAATATGATGTTGATTATTTAGTGCAGCAAGTGAGCAAAACTAAAAACATATACACATATCCTCTGGTAATATAAAAGGATGGAAGTTTGTCCTTTCATGAGAGAGACTCTTCTGAGCCTGAGGGTTTGGGGGATGTATTGCAGAGAGAGCACACTCAAAGTTGGTTTGTTCAGAGAGCAAAATGATATACCTAAAATATAGGCTTGAGTAGAGGTAATTGGTGTCATTAAAGGAGGAACATTGCTAATCAGACCGAGATGAGATAGAAAAGTTCTCAGGATGGGTGGTTGTGGTGGGAATGACCTTGCAGATGCCTAGCCTGGATGAAACTTGGTGGTGGGGGAATGAGCTTATAGGGACCACAAATGGATGGGAAGATATTTTAATTAAGGCATCAGAAGTAGAATCACTCACAGTCCCTTCATCAGGTCAAGATTTCATCCAATGAAAAAGCTTCAAGCCTTTTCACCTGGCAGTTAATAGTGGAAATCTTAATTCTGGCTTTTGATCCACCCCATCTGGCATTTGTCATTATATACTCTACATATAAATTCAGTAAGGTAATAGTATACCAATTTGTACTCCTTTTCCAATCTTAAACCAATCTGTGGCTCCACGTTCCGTTCTAACTGTTACTTCTTGGCCCACATACAGGTCCCTCAGGAGATAAATACAATTATCTGAATACTTCCATTTCTTTGAGGAATCGCCACAGTGGGTTGTGATGCAGACAAAGGCTGTAGTGTAGTCAGTGAAGCAGAAGTTATTTTTCTGGCACTCCTTGCTTTCTCCATAATCCTGCAAATGTTGGCGATTTGGTCTCTATCTCCTCTGCCTCTTTGGAAGCCAGCCCACACTTCTGTTAATTCTTGATTCACATATTGCTGAAGCCTGTCTTGAAAACTCTTAAGCATACCTTTGCTGGTGTATGAAATGAGTACAATTATTTGGTAATTTGAAAATTCTTTATCATTGCCAGTCCTTAGGACTGAGATGTAAACCAATCATTTCTAATACAGTGATCATTGTTGAGTTTTCCAAATTTACTGGCATGTGAATATAGCACTTTGATATGATCTTTTAGATCTTTAAATAGCTCAGCTGCAGTTCTGTCACCTCCACTAGCCTTATTGTTGGCAGTGCTTCCTAATGCCCACTTGGCTTCATCCTTTAGGACATGTGGCTCTCCAGCAGTAATGACAACATCATGGCTGTCAGTGATGTTGAGATCTTTCTTGAATAGTTCTATGTATTCTTGCTACCTCTTCTTAATCTATTATACTTCCATTAAGTCTCTTCCATTTTTGTCTTTTAGCATGACCATTTTTTACATGGAATGTTTCCATGATGTCTAATTTTAAGAGATCTTTTCCCTTTTTCATTTTATTGATTTTTCCCCCCTTAATTCTTTACATTACTTTTTTAAGAAAACCTTCTTTTTTGTTGCTATTCTCTGGAATTCTGAATTCAGTTAGGTACATCTTTTTCTTCCTCCTTTCCCTTTCCTTTTTTCCTCAGCTATTTGTAAGGCTTAATCAGACAGTCATTTTGCTTTCATGTTCTTCCTTTTCTTTGAGATGTTCTTTGTGGCTGAATCTCTGTACTTGCTGCTTCAGGCTCTCTACCTACCTGATGTAATCCCTTAAGTCACTTTCACTTTGTATTCATTAAGGGTGTTATTTAGATCATACCTGCAAGCATCTAAGACCATCTCTCTTGTTATTTACCCTGTTTTCCAGAGCTAAGGCCCAGCAAGCAAGCTGTGCACTGGCTTTCCCATAGCAATCCTTTGGCCTTGGGGTGAAATTTGCTGCAACTAATTCACAGAATTGATGGGGCCTGAGCTCAGCCAAGTACCAATAGGCCCAGACATGAAGTCCTACTAGGAATGGACTTTTTGTCACTAGGCAACCCTGCTTCACAGTTGCAGTTGTGCCCCACCATTTTTGCTACACTATACTGTTTGATTATTTATCTAGCCCCAAATATGTAAATCACGGTTTAGCCCCCACTGCCTTGGTCTCCTACAGATGTGGTTTTAGGGGTACAGGGACCTCAGAATACCAAGGCACAGGGTAGAATTGTCTGGAAAGAATTCATGGACTCGAATCAATTTTAAATCAAGGTTTATTGTAACTCTATGTGGCGGGAAAGATTTCTTAGGAACTTACAACCTAAAAGGGATGCAGTTGAAGTTTATATAGGAAAAATTATAGAGAAGTATGGGCCAAATATGCTAATTAGGTATTGCAGGGCAGGATTAGGGAAGTGGTTAGGGAGTGATCAGTTCTTAAAGGAACATGTACTCTTTGTATCTGCTGCTGAAGTGTTTTACTCAGAGCTCACCAGGAATAGCCCATGAGTTTGAGGGGCTGCAATGTTACCAAGTCAACTAACTATCAGGCCTCTTCTGTTACCAACGTCCTGTTGACAAAATAGATTAAGGGAACATATCTTGATATCTAGAATGTACACAGTAATGTAGGGAGTCAGTACACAATAGCCTGGTTGGTATTGATGGGGGGCTTGTGCTCGGACCCCAGTTGCAGGATCACATTTTTCCCTAACCTCAAAACACTATCCCTGCCACTTTCCCCCCAGCCCAAGGACACTACACTCAGCAATTACTGATGAGTAGACCCTAGTAAGACAAACCCTCTTTCCCCATGACAAGAAGAAGCTGACCTCTGAAGAAATTCTCTTGGAAAAACAGAACTATCTTGTAACCACAGAAATCTCACTTATCGATTCCCATAGTTATCATATAAAATTGAGAGGTCAAGCTATAGATGTCAACTCTCAAAGCAATCTTGCTTTGGAGGTTAAGGGTTTAGCAGTGCTGAAGACCCCAAAAAGCAACACATTGGTCCCGCTGAAAGATTGCAACTCAAGTGTTCTCTCAGCCAAAGAAAAGCCAAGTTCATTACAGATTCACCACAATGGGTAGACTCTTAAGGAACCCAAGTATATGTGAAGCTTGTATTAGACAAGCAGGCCAGAAGAATCTGACACAGAGTGAGTCTGTGCTAGATTACCCTCAGCCCCTTTGTGGAGGCAAGATGGCTCTTAAATACAGAAAGAGTGTGACTAGAAGTATGAACAAGTTTCAGGTGAAGATAAGAAATGGGAATTCATACCTTGAAGAAGAAGGGATTGGGATAAGACAGACTCAGATATACCAGTGTGCTGAAAGTAGAGAAGAAGGCAGAGTCTCTGGTTGAAGAAAACATCTCAGAAAGAAGCAAGGGTAAGTTTCCCAATGAGGTATTATTTCATTGTCAGGAATGTGAGGCATGTCTTCCCTGTGATAACTTCTCTCTTCCATCTAGTTCTCCAAATTCCTCCCTTTATAAAAATTTTGCAAATGCTCCTTAAGGCACCAATTCCTACATAATAGAATACTACAAGTCACTACTGATAAGAAAAATCCAAAGGTTTTACCTCACATCCCCCAAATTGGCAAAGATGAGAAGAGATGGAAATAGGAAATGCTGAAGGGGCTGGGAAAAGACAGGTATACTAAGGCACTACTGGTGGAGTTGTGAATTGGGCTACTCATGCTGGATAGCAATTTATAATTATCCTCAAAATGTCAAGACTCCTTACATTTTGACCCTGAGATCTCAATCATAGAAACATATTCCAAGGATCTTAATGAAACAAAAAGTTGTACCACGTATACAAAAAAAAATCATCACAACATTTTTTTCCTGGTATCAAAGAATTTCAAACAAAGTGAGTGCCCTAATATAATTCACTAGGATAGCACATTAATCACTGCTGGATGATGCAGACAAAACTTTTATGAGATGTGGTACTTTATATTGGAACTTGCCATCTAGTATAATGATAATTATAGAAACACTTCAGTGCTGCACAAAATAATCAGGTCAGAAGGGAAAAAATAACTTGAAAAAAGGCAATATTAGAAGCAAGTGGAAGAAATATAAACAACTTAACACAACTCTATGTGAATGAATGAAACAACTCAATAAAGCAAAAAAGGATGGATTGGATAAGAAAACAAAACCAAACAATCTGTTGGTTATAGAAAAACAAAATACCTAAAGTTTAGTCAAAAACATAATTTGTAGATTCAAATACTTGCCATGGTAATTAACCTTATTGGATATTAACTCATGGGAGAAACAATTCACTAGGACCCAACTCTATTTCAATCAGTATTAACCAGGTTGATATTCTACTTAAATCATATACTGATAGGTAGGTTCTTATAATGGGCCTCAAACATTAATGTAATATTCACATTGTGTTTTTTAAGGGACTAGTAATCCATGTGTAATCAGGAAGGCAATTCTTTCTTAATCAAAAGTTTAATATAAGTATGTCTTCATGTTGTGAATTTATCTTGTAGGCTTTCACTTCTCTAATATTGGTTCTGATGCTAAAGCTAATGGTCATAAAAGAGTCTCCTGTCCATCCAAAATAATTGGCCCCCAGGTTTCATAGACCTGCTGTAGCATCCTGAGACAATAATCCCTAGGCATATGGTGTATGTTTATGTGTGAGCAAAAGTTTAGGAGAAAAGAAAGGGTCTACCCTAAAGACAGAGAGAATGTAGAGACTAGGAAATACATTTCTCCCACTTTAAAATTGTGTTGTCTATGGGAAGACAGTAGAACTGAGATCACCAGAAAATCTCTAGGATCCAATTCTGATAATAAAGTCTGTAAAAAGTACTTAGATGCTGACAAGCCTTCATAAATAGCTGGAATTTCAGGGAGGGGCTCAAGAAAAATGACCATTGAGAAGTGAAGGAGAAGTAAAACATAACAAACAATATAAGGACATGATAGAGCAGAGAGTTGCATCTATACCCATAAAAACTATTTACCATTCTCAGAAAAGAGACACTTACAGCTGTCTTATCTCTAACCTTCACAATCAAAATGATTTTTTGACAGTTAAAGGGTCTTGTCACTTTTTCCCCCTGATGGTTTTCTCATTTGGATAAGAAACCCAATAAAAATTCCCTCAGATACTCTCAGTTTTATCTTTGCCTGATCCTTCTTCCATCCTCTACCTCCCCCTCCTGAGAAAGGTTTTACTTAACTATCCCAAGTCACAGAATGCTGCTGATTGACTCTGTACCCTAGGCATGTTTGAAAAGCCATCAAAACAAGCCTAGCCCCTCAATAGACCAAGCTACTGTCTGTGAGCAATCTTTATTAGCTTTTTAATCAATCTTCTTTTTCTTGCTTTGGAACCTGAACTTATGTTACATACCACTCCCCCTCCACCCAGTTACCCAATCTAACTATTGGGTAAGATGCTCCTTGTACCTTTTTGGGAATCCAGTTAGAAAAAATGCCCGAAGATAGCATTCAGATTTGCAATGGTCACAGTTTTGTGTTAAGTTCCAGCTCCACACTTCACATTCCTTCCTCCAGGGGCCACAGCCTCACTCCCCTAAAGTAGGTCTTGGCAACCAAGCCTAGAGCAAAACCCATCAATGGAGGTTTATTTTTGTCCCTCAGGTATACTCATCATCCTTAGACAACAAGGCCACATTGCATGCCACATTCCCCTGAGGATAAATGCAGAAGCTAAGGGCCGGCTAGGTGGAGCAGTGAGTAAGCTGGCCTCGGAGTTGGGATGACTCAAGATCAAATCCGGCCTCAGAAAATGAGCACCCAGGCATAAACAATGACTAGCCCTGTAACCTTGAGCAAGTTACTTAACCCCAATTGCTTAAAAAAAAAAAAAATGCAGAAGCTAAGACCCAGAGGTGTTCTCACCTGCCCAATGTAAAGTGTCAAAACCATGATGAACTTAGGCATTCTGATCCTAGATCCAACAGTCTTTCTATAACACTATGGGAAGAACAAAAAAAGATATGCTTGGGACCAAAATTTACACAAGCACTGGGCTGCTGGAGCCTGGCCTGCTGTCACTGAGTGAACTTTTGATAAAAATCTTTCTTTGTACTTATATGAACTGATGAAAAGTGAAGTGAGCAGAGCCAAGAAAACACTGCACTTACTAACAACAACACTGCATGGTCATCAAATGTGAATGATTAGCTATTCCCAGCAATATAACGATCATGACAATTTCCAAGGATTCATGATGAAAAATGCCATCCACCTCCAGAGAAAGAACTGAAGGAGTCTGAATGCAGATTGAAACTGTATTTTTCACTTCCTGTGGGTTTTTTTTTTTTTATGTTTTTCTTCCCCTTGGATTTTACAACATGGCTAATATGGTAATAGGTTTTGTATGATTGAAAATGTATAACCCATATCAAATTACTGACTAACTTGGGGAGGGAACAGGTGAGGGAGGGAGAAAGAGAATTTAGAACTATAAAGTTTTTTTAAATGAATGTTGAAAATTGTCTTTACATGTAAATGTAGAAAAATAAAATATTGTTTTTAAAAAATAGCTCTTTAGGGGGCGGCTAGGTGGTGCAGTAAGTAGAGTTTGGCCCTGGAATCAGAAGGACCTGAGTTCAGATCGGGCCTCAGACACTTAATGCACACACAAACAAAAACCTAGCCATGTGACCTTGGGCAAGTTACTTAATCCCAATTGCCCTCCAAAAAGAAAAAAAAAAATAGCTCTTTTGAAGACCAGAGCTTCTAAGTGTTATCTAAGTGTTATCTTACTAGGTATTAGGGAGGTAGGTATTGGTTAATTGGTTAAATGGATCAATTCCCTTCCTGTTTTCTAAAAATGCCTTTCAGCTCAAATTCCAATTTCTGGCAGAGGCCTTTCTAGCTCCTCTTCCTCTCAACCCTCACCCACTAGTGAGTCCCTGTGACATTTCATAAGTACACATTTATTTTCATATCTTTCTCCCATAAGAATGTCAGCTCCTTGAGAGCAAGAATCCTATTTTTGTTTTGATTTGTATGTATTACAAGGATCAATACAAAATTTAGTACTGAGTCATCACTTAATAAATACTAACTGATTGCTTGCTTGAGGAGTTAACACCTTATTGGAATAAGGTGCCATAGGGAATTCTGGGAGGCTGACAAAATACAAAAGGGTATTCCTAGTTGGGAAAAGTAACCTGTCTTTTTATAATTGACTTAGCCTAATCCTTCTTGAAGTGGAGAGTGTTTATGAGGGAGGGGAAAGCCCTGGGAAACATAAAAGCCAAGCCTTTAGGCATTTTACTGGTGTATCCATCCCTCTCAGAGCTAAGATCCTCCTCCAACCTGCATTCCTGAGGCAGTATCAAAGGTAAGTTTCCTTCTGAGGAAAGTTCTTTTGTTGAAGACCAAGGATTTAGAGCTGGCTGGCACCTTTAGGGATCATCTAGTTCCACCACTTTGTGTTACATGTGAGGAAACAGCCCCCAAAATATTTATGTGACTCAGGTATCCAGTGTCAAAAAGAAAGTTCTGTAGCTAGGATCTGAGCCTAGCAACTCTGAATACAAATACCATGGTATTTCTTTTAAAACATGCTTTTGTTTGTTATCAAAATTTGGAAAATTGAGGGAGAGACTGGCTCAGTGTAAAAGGCCAGTGCTGTCTATAGTATCTATTTATGTGACTTTGGACAAGTTTGTTAACCTCTGAGCTTCAGTTTTCTTATATATAAAATAGGGGTATTCAATAGTATGCGACTACATCACTTCATGGAATTAATTATGGGATTTTACATGAACACACACGCATACAAGGAGATGTTTTATAAGTGCTAGCTTTGCATCAGCCATTGTGAATCAAGATGAAATCCTGAAGATGGCAACTGTTAATAAAAATTAAAGGTATAAACCCAAAAGGAGAAGGAAAAGATGCCTTAGTTCAAAAACAATTCAAAGGTCTAGGAGCTTCACCCCCACTTAACCTATGTCAGGAAGTTGGGGCTCTTAGGGTACAAGGGTGATGAAGTCTATAGTAAAGCTGAGTCAGTTACTCTACTTTTAAAAGTTAATGCAAGCAAAAGTATGTCTTATTATTTCTTAAAGATCTGAATCAACTCAGTGTTTGTGGTTTGGACTTGGGATTTCATCTCTGAATGGAGTGCCAGGTGAGGTAACAAGTTCTCTAACCTACACCAATTCAGATTGGAAGCTGACCTGCAATTTATAGTTTTACAGTTTCCTGGGGTAGCTAGATGGATGGCCCAGTGAACAGAGCACTGGGCATTAACTCAGGAAGACTCATCATCCTTGAGTCCAAATATGACTTTAGATACTTAATAACTCTGTGTCTCTGGGAAAATCAATTACCCAAACCCTGTTAACTTTAGTTCCTAACCTCTAAAATGGGCTGGAAAATGAAAAGGCAAACCACTTTAGTATCCTCGCCAAGGAAACTCCAAATGGAGTCACCAAGAGTAACAACATTAAGGAACAAAAAAGAAACAGAAACGAAATGACTCAGCTGTTGAGCTGTTTCTTGTAGTGAAGAGAGGCAAAGGAATGTGTACTCAGGACAGAGGCCTCCAGACTGGCTAAATCTAGCAACATAAGTGAGAAGTACTAGGTGACCTCTCCATGCTAAGGTGAATGGAGGATTAAGCCCTGGACTTCAGACTTAACTAAATGTCTGCCCTGGGCAAGCTGCCAAACATCTCATCCTAATTTTCCCCAATTTTAATGCAGATAATGAGTACCTACTTCACCAGGGGCTTGTGTGCTATTTGTTCACTATTTGATATGAGCAGAGGGCAGGTCCTGGGATTAGGAAGACAGGAGTTCTTCCTCAAGTCTGACTTTACCAGAGTGCAGAGTGAAATACTGCCCTAGGACAATACCAAAACAGGAGACTGGATATTGGTCAGAGGTTGCTGACTTCAGGTTTTGGATGGTACTCCACTTTGCCCTTCCCTTCATTGATTTGTAAAGCAGACAACTCAACCTTCGCTTTTCTTTACTGATTTGTAAAGCAGAAAACTCTACTTTCCTCTCCCTTAATTGATGTGTAAACTGGCAGGACGCCCACCCCTTGGTTTCCCTTGATTGATGTGTAAACAGGCAGGACCCCACCCCTTGCTTTCACTTTCCCTTGATTGATCTGTGGTTGCCAGTCCCAGCCTAGGGTTTCTTGCTGGCGGGATATTCAAATGTACGCTGACCAATAACTGTAGTTTCAGCTTAAGTAACCTGGCTATGGAACCTCTATAAAACCAGCACACTGTCTGTTCCAATGCACTGTCTGATTTGGGCTTGTACCCTGACTCCAAAGGTAATAAAATCCACTTTTTAAATTTAATCTTGGGATCTTCTGTCTTACTTTTAATGGGGTACAACATGGGCAAGTAACTTAATCTGACACTGATTTTATCCCATCTAGAAATGTTTCTGTGTGTAAAGGACCTTAAAGGGCTTCTCTGTTTGTGTGTTTCATATATATGCTATTCTGATAATGTGCCTGTATTTTTGCCCACCCTTCCCCTTAATGATGTCTGCATTTGTTGAAGAGTTTGCCTCAAGTTTATAGGGAAAATTGGTTGTTACATTGCTTCCTATGCCATTTCATGAGATGTGTTTGTTTTGAACTAAAAACCAAAATGAGTATAGAAGACCCTCCTTCACTGTCTCTCATTGTCTCTCCTCAGGATGTTTGCAGATGAAATTGAAGATGCAGAAGAGGAGCTTTGTACTTTATGCTGGACTTTTGTGTCAAAAACAATCACCCTTGACTGTGGACATTGTGCTTGCTTGTATTGTCTCTGGGAAAAAACCTCTCTGCATTTCTGTTGTCCTACATGCTGGGAATTCTCCCAGCTGAGAACACTACAGGATGACATTGCCATGCACCCTGATGGAGAAGGCATATGTGAGCTGCACTGGGAAGACCAAAAGTTCTATTGTGAGAATAAGGAGACCCTACTGTGCGTGACCTGCTCCAAATCAGAGCATCCTGAGTATCACAGACACTGGCCCATTGCAGTGGCTGCTGTGAAGTATAGGGTGAGTCCTACAAGTGTCAGTGGAAATCCTCCTGCTGGCAGCCTGTGGTGTTCATTTGTAGTAGCCCCTCCATGGCCATTTTCTTTGCCCCTACTTCAGTCTTTCCTTTAGGACTATCACCTGAGTACACAGCCATCCACTGGAGGTCAAAGACATATTCTTTGTACTGTGACTCTCCCTTATAAATCATTCAAACTGTACTAGCCTCTCAAAAGGATAGGAGTTTCTTAACTCTTCATGTTTTATGGGCCTTGAGCCTCCTGATAATATTTATTTATGTTTTCCTTACAGAAAATGATCCAGACAGATATAGAAAAATTGTCCTCCAAAGTAAAAAAAATCCAATCTCAATTTCATGAGAATAGACCCTTGGCATGGGCTATGGTGTGGGCTGTAAGTATCTGGTTCTCTCTCTTTAAATTATATCTTGTATATATTTAAACCATGAAGAATCATCTATATTAAGTGCCAACTACTTTTTCCTTTTAGTTTTTGGTCTTTTTGGAGGAGGAAGGCTTGGCAACTGGGGTTAAGTGTCTTGCTCGAGGTCACACAGCTAGGAAATATTAAGTATCTGAGGTAGCATTTGAACTCAGATTCTCCTGACTCCAGGGCTGGTGCTCTATTCACTGTGCCATCTAGCTGCCCCAAGTGCCTACTAAGTGCTGGGATAGAAAAAGAAACAAAAGACAGATTCTGCCCTCAAGGAGTTTGCAACTTAATAGGGGGAACATGTTGAACACAGATATAAAGAAAGTAAGCTAGCTATACAGAGGATAAATAGGAACAAATTGATAGGGGAAAGCAAGAAAACAACCTATGGTGCCTAGTGAGAATCCTATTCCAAATTTTAGTGTGAAGAAAATTAACTTTTCAGAAGACACAGTGCTTGACCTTGGCATTTGACTTCTAATTTAATAATGTGACATAAATAACCAGAGACTAATGGTATGAATAGTGCAAATAAAATATCATTAATGAAGATTAGAAAGACTGACTTGTCATCTGGTGGGATTTCATTGGGTGGTGTCCATGGAGTCATTAGGGATTAACATGACCAATGGTATAGAGGGAGAGAAACTGGATGATTACCTAGACAGCCTGAATATTAAAGAACCTTATATAAATGTAGCCTAGCAACAGGTCAGGAAGGGCTTCATAATTTTTCAAAGAAGTATTAATGATACTTAACAGGAAATAGGGAACCATGAAAGGATACTGAAGGCAGGAGTGCCTGGACAAGTTCCAAGCAGAAACATACCCAAACTCTATATATAATTGCAAACAAAAAATATTGCCCTCAATTTTAAATTCACATGATTTCATGGATTTTAAGATAGCTTAATTATTTGGGAAGCAGAATAGTAATCAAAGAGGACAAAAGGATAAGTGATGGAAAACTTTCTGGTTTGGGGAATTTTAGGAGTTTCTTTCAAAACTGAGAAACCAAGTTTTAAAAAAATCATTAGGAATTGACACTCTCCTATGGAGCGGGATGACAGGTGGCAAACCTTCAACTAGACTGAACTGGAAGACAGCTCTTTTAGCATAAGAAAGGTAGAGGCTTGAGGAAGAGATTGGAGTAGGCTGATTGTCTTAACTCCCAAGCCTTAGGGATGGAAAAGCCTATTCTTATCTCTGTATATCTTTGCTGAATTTAGAGGAGAAAAGTGAAGCCAGAGAGGTTCTCCAAGGTCACACAGCTATCTGGGACTGGAATAGTGGGATTTGACTTTTATTAATCACATTTTTTTTTTTTTGCAATTAAAACACTTAGCAGGCAGGGATAGGGGGAGGTAATGAAATAGCTCTATGTATATCATCAGAATAAAATGCTTCTTTACAGGACATTAAAGATGTAGTCAGACAACGATCTGTGCAAGAAACGGAGGTAATGTGCGAATACCTGAAGAAGAAGAAAGAGAATCCTGAGAGAGAAGTAGAGGAACTCATAATGAGGACAGGCAACAAGGAGCTCCTCAATGCCTATGAGAAGCTGAAGGAGATGGAAGCTGCCCAGCAACAGGACATAATGAAACAAAAGAGGAAGTGGGAGGCCCTGATGTTCCAACAAAGCACATTTCTAAGAGACAAAATAAGAGAATTGGAGGAAAAGAACCAGAAATCAAATGTGGAACTCCTACAGGTGAGATTTGTGGCTCCTCATCAGGGCCACTTGTATATGGAGAGAGGAAATTGATGACAATTCTTTTCTTGCCCTTTCCTAGAGACTTTTTTTTTTTTTTTGATACATTTAGGTTTTAGTGACTTGCCCAGGGACATACAGCTGGTAATTGTCTAAGGTCAGATGTGAACTCAGGCCCTCCTGAATCCACTCTGCCACCTAACTGCCCCTCCCAGACTTTCTTTTGAGATTTACTCTTGTATTCTGCTATGTGTGACTTGTGCTTCCTGGGGAAAAGGCAACAGGACTCACTCCTGAGTGATGAGATGCTTGCCTACAGGATTTGGCCTAGAGCAATGGGGAGGGCTCTGTGTGCTGATGCTGGGTAGAATGAGTTCATGTGCTGGACTCCTGACCTGTCACTTTGGCTTAGTCACATATGCAAGCAGCAACAGCTGTACTGACAGGCACTAAAATCAATCAGTAAACATTTCTTAAGTGCCTACTATATGCCAGGCAGTATGCTAGGACCTCAAATGTTGGAGCTGACTTTAGCAGAATCCTAGTCATTCTTACAAAGTTTTTAATGTTTAGCAAGACTTCATTTTTTTTAGTTGGGATACAAAATACCTTAATGGTTTTTAATCACACAATAAGATAACTATGTGGAGACCAGGAGACCTCTTGCTTGAGCACCTTTTGGCCAGCACAATACCAGGACTGCCCAAGCATCTCCTCAAATCTTAGAAGCTTGTGTTCAAAATCTAGTTTTCCCAAACTGAGGTTTAGTTAGAAAGAGAGAAGGAGAGAAAAAGAGCAGAGAGGGAGGACAGATGGAGGAAAAAGGAAAGAAGACAGGAATAATGAAAGTCCTTAGGGAAGGGCAAGGGGGAGGAGGGGGAAAGGCATTTTATGAGCTGATAGATGATCTCACAGACTCCCTTAGTGGAACCTATTCGTGAACTTTACTGACCTTATTCTTTTTCCCCCCATAGGACATGAGCCATACATTTGCAAGGTATGTAACTAGACAGCAGATAACTGTAGAAATTTGGGTCATGGGGCCATGGGGCCATTGGATTGGAGAAGAATGGGTTTGTGGGTTTGAACATAATAGGCAGGAAACATGGCTTTTAGGAGCATAATAACTCATTCCCTTCTTTTTTTGTTTTGTTTTTTTTTGTAGGAATTACCTGAGAAGGAATTTGGAACCTTTCATTCCTCAGATGGATACTTCTTTTCTCGATGTGGCAATGGAATTTCTAAAACTCTTTGAGAGTAAGTGTCAGTCTTTTGACTATGAATCTCTATGTGAGCTTTCTTCACAGCTGAACCAAGAGGCCTGCAAGCTACCTGTAGAATGTGTGGTCCTGAATCCCTCTGCTTTGAAGCCTCTGAAGTCCTTTTGTCCTTAACTTGTGAAACCTCCTAGTATAGATGGGGTCATTTTGTTGGACTATTCCAGAAACTAGAATAGTGTTCCTGGCCAAGGGAGGACCCCAATGTGGAAAAAGAAACCCAGTAAAGGGAAGAAATGAACTCAGGGAGATTCAATGAGAGGTTTCTCCTACTGAGGCTCCCTGTTTGCATGAGATTAATCAGGTTTCTAATTGGGCCTTTCACTGGGGTGCAATTTTGCTCAGAGGCAGAAGTAAGACCCTTAGGAACAGAAATCTCTTTCTGAGGTGAGTTGGGGACACAGGCTAGCTGGGCATGATTGGCACAGAGTAAATTAATTGGGAGTATAAACAATTGTAGTATTCCTGGTACCTTCTGTGTGCCTTTTAAAAACTCATTTCTATTTCTTGCTAAATTCCCTCATTACTGCCTGGGGGTGGAAAGTTGGGTAGAAAGAGGTTTACTAAATTCGATAAGATTCTCCCATATCTATGACCTTATTATATCTTTTGGAAGTCAAATCAAAATAAAGAAGCCTGAGGCTTCAACTGGCCCAGTTGTACAAATGGCTCTTCTCCTATTGGGGCTACTGTATTTGCTCTGAAAAGGAAAGAGATAAGGCTTTGTTTGATACTCAGACCTTGAAATCATTGGATCTGATGAAATTCCTCAGAAAGGTGTATGTTTCTAAGCATTCAGGTGTTGAGGGAATACTTACTTGCACCTTAAGGACTCATTGCTCCAGTCAAAAACTAGAGAAATGAGGACAATTTTCTTGCAAACTTTCTCCTCTCTGGGATTAACTGATGGGTTGAAGGAATTTGGGGAAATAAAGGCTTGGGGACCTTGTTTCTCCAATTGCTTTGGAATAGCTGGAAAATCTAATTGCTGTACCATTCCCTAACTCAACTGTTCCTTTTACTAATTACCAGTTAATTAGCCCTAGGATGACATTTATTTAACAAGAAGGAGGGGCGGCTAGGTGGCGCAGTGAGTAGAGCATTGGCCCTGGAGTCAGAAGGACCTGAGTTCAGATCCAACCTCAGACACTTAATGCACACACAAACAAAAACCTAGCCCTGTGACCTTGGGCAAGTTACTTAATCCCAATTGCCCTCAAAAAAAAAACCAAGAAGGAGATTCTGCATTCTTTGCCCAGAACAGGATAGCTGGAGAAATCTGGGCAGGGCATCCCAAAGCCCAGGAAAGCAATTGTTGGCTAAAAAGTCAGGGGCTCATTTACCAGTGAGCAAATATAGGATGTGGAGGTCTATTAGAGTAAAAAGGACATGCCTGGAAGAAAGTCTGGTTCTCAGCTAGAATATGTGTTGTTTCCTTTCATAACTATAGCATAGTACATACAGATTCTTCTACGGGTTACCCCAAATTTTCTACACACCTGGGAGAAATCAGTACACAGCCTATGTAAGGCCTCTTTGATACTGAAGAGGTTGCTATTCTATTTTTTTTAACTAATCCTTTTTTTCTTCTCTATAGCATCTGGACTGCCACAGACCTGTAATTCCTACAACTTTTCTGAAGAAAATAGGAGCTCTATCACTTTTGTACCTGACTCTTCAGGAAAGACATATCCTGTTTATACTACTGGCAATCTTCAAGCTGACTCCGTTAGAGTGGTAGTTTTCTTACTGAAGACTTCAAGTACAACCCCCACTTTGTGGACTACCATTTTTGAGGGATAAATCATTTTCCAATAGTCTTTGCCGCAGTTAGAAATACAGTTCATGCAAATGCCAGTCAATACAGCTTAAGAGTATTTCTGGATGCTTCCTCATGTTTATCCCATTTCTATTTTGTCAGTCATAAAATGAAAAACCTAGAGCAAGAGTTCTTTAATCTTGCATATAGAGATTCCACCACCCACCTCAGCAAAAGTTCAGTGGGTAGATATTCAATCCATAAACCTGAAAAATAAAAAATAGCATTTTAATTTCAAAATATTTAATGTTATTATTTTATACAATTTAATCAACTTTCATTCATCTGTGAAGGAGTCTTCACTCATAACTGGATGATTTCAACAGGCAGTTTTCCAATAAATATATCAAAACCATTTCTAGTCATATGAAAAATGCTCTAAATCATTATTAAATACAAATTAAAACAACCTTGGAATATCATTTTACAACTACCAGACTGACTAAAATGATTTAAAGGGAAAGTGACAGATGTTGGAGGGGATATGGAAAAATTAGGATACCAATTCATTATTGGTGGAATTGTGAATTAATCCAACCATTTTGGAGAGCAACCAAAGAATTATTAAACTGCTTATTGAAATGGACACTCAGAATCAACAGGCCAAGACCATCACTAATCGAATTCAGGAAGCATTTATTACCTGGCCAGCGGCAGTCCTAGGGATAAAGTCCCAGCAGCTGCCCCGAACCCCAGTAGACACACAGTTTAAATAGTCCAAAGACCACCATCTTATCAGGAGTAACAATAATGGGGCAGACTGGTTAGGCAGGATATGGGGCGGGGGTACTCTTAGATAAAGCAGGTTGTTCAATAACCGAATGGAGGATTTCTGGGTTTACAAGGCTTACTACTTCAGTCAGGCAAGATAAGAGTGGGCTGGGGGCACACTGGGTTAAGGCAGGTTGTTCAATAACCAAGTCGAATGGAGGATTCTTGGGTTTACAAGGCTTACTACTTCAGTCAGGCAAGATAAGAGTGGGCTGGGGGCACACTGGGTTCCAGGAATTCAGGATACAAAGATGGGCCCCTCATAAGCCAGTGAAATGTCAAAGCTTACTACTTCACTTATAAGCTTTGACCCTGCCATACCACTACTAGGGTCTAGTTCCCAAGCTGAGCAGGGAAGAAGGAAAGCAACCTACATGTTGTAAAATGTTCATAGCAAGTCTCTTTGTGGCAGCCAAGAACTGGAAATTGCAGGGATGCCCATCAAGGGGAATGACTGAACAAGTTGTGGTATATGATAGTGATGGAATACTACTGTGCTGTGAGAAATGATCCTCTCTGGGTGGGGAAGGGAACAAAAAAATAATGAGGAAAGAAGAAATTTCACATCAAAACATTATTGTATATTTTAAAAGAATAGCAAATTGCACATAAGAGATTTACAGATTAATTTACAATCATTTTTTGTTATGTTATGGAAATGCTTGTTTTATGCTACAAATGAAAAATGAATGAATGTGGGTGGGGAGGGACAAGGGTTGATCATCTTTCATGTCTACTAGTTTTCATGTTGTCCACAAGTGTGCATACATTTCATGTTCTAATTGTAAATGTAATCATCTTTGCAAAAGTCTCTGCACATTTTTTTTTCCACCTGAAGGGTGGACTCCTCACATGAGGTGAGCAGACCATGGTTAGATGAAGCAGACATTTTTATTGTTTCTCTTTTGGAAGGGGGAAGACAAGGCCATTGGGGTTAATGGACTTGCCCAAGGTCAGTTAGCACCTCTTAAGTGTCTGAGGCCACATTTGAACTTAGGTCCTCCTGACTCCAGGGATGGTACTCTATTCATTGTGCCACCTTGCTGCCCCTGAAGCAGACATTTTTAGAGCACCTTTCTAGCCCCATTGTCCTGACAGGAATTCAGCAGTTTGGTCCTTAAAGGGCTACTCAGACAGGCAGAGAGCTGCTGAATGACTGCTGCTTTGGTGAGAAGTAAAGATAACTGTTTGCCCTGGGCCACCTGTGTGCAGAGTTCTGATTATAGCTCCTAGTGTATTTGCACCTGCTTCTCTGTCACTAGCCTGTCACCAGAAAACTTAGAGAGAGGTAAAATAGTAACATAATTAAATAAAAAATAATTGAATAGGGGAGGCTAGACAGTGCAGTGAGTTGAGCACCAGCCCTCGAGTCAGGAGGACCTGAGTTCAAATCTGGCCTCAGACACTTAACACAAAAACTAGCCATGTGACCCTGGGCAAGTCACTTAACCCCAATAGCCCTCCAAAAAGCAATGAATGAATGAATATAATTGAATACTAAAGTAGTAAAATCTTAAAATGGAAAATGGTATGAATAATGCCTTTGACTCACACATAAAAGTGGTATCAGTGAGGCAGAGTTTTGTGAAGTTATCAGCTTCACTCTTCTGGAGCCACTGGAATTCAGTAGTAAGACAAGTGAAGATGACTCAAAATATGCAGGATGACCTTGGTGTTTGTAATGTGTCACCAAGCTCTGATAGCGCCAAGGGACCTGACTCTGCCACCTTCATGACCCATTTGAACAAATCATTCCTATCTGCCTGTTCTACTGGGGAGGTCTTCTCATGTTTGGGGCAGACACCGATGGGTTTAAGGCCCCAAGTTACCCTCAACCTGGTTTAGCCCATCTGCCCAGAGAGTTTACCAGACTGTGGCCATGGTGAAGGCAGTGTCTTCTTGGAGCTACAAGTGAGAGGTGGGTGGCAGATGAAGGCTAAAAGCGTACAAGAGGCCCAGAAGAGCACCTGGCAGGCCTTCACAGCAGAGACCCTCTTCCTTTCTGAACACCCCATACACCCCGATCTCTCAGGAAACTTATTTATTTATTTTTCATTTTCAACATGCTTTTCCACAATATTTTGAGTTACAAGTTTTCTCCCCATCTTTCCCCTGCTCCCCAACCCAAGACAGCAAACCTTCTGAATACCCTTCCCCCAATCTGCTCTCTCATATCTTCCTCCATCCTCCCCCCGCCCCCCGCCCAACCTTCTAGTAGGGTAAGATGGATTTCTATACCCCAGTGCCTGTATATCTTATTTCCCAGTTGCATGCAAAAAACAATTTTTTATTATTTGTTTTTTTTTAAAAAAACAAATGCGTTATTAACTTCTATTTTACATCATTTCCATCAGATTTTGAGTTACAATTATTTTTTCCCCTACCCACTCTCCCAGAATAGCAGTCCCACAAGATATTACTTCCTCCAATCTGCTCTCTCCCATATCTTCTCCCATACCCTCTTCGACTTTTCCATTAGAGGAAGGTGAATCTTTGTGTCCCAATGCCTGCACATCTTATCTCCCACTTACAAGCAAAAGAGTATTAATCCTTGTCACCCATTCCCTCTGGGCAGATCAGTAATTCAGTATATGTTGTACATTTCTAGCTATGCCAAACATTACCATACTAGATATATTGCACAAGGCTGCTTATAATTGCCTCCCACTCATCCCACCCCTCAACTGGTCCATTCCCTATTTGATCCTGTCCCTCTTCTATAGTGGGTACTTCCAACCTCCCCTCACCCCAAGGATGCCCTCCCATCCATCATCCCTCTTCTCATCCTCCTTCCTCCTATTCTGCTGCAGGTTGAGATATCTCATTTAGTATGTATGTCATTCTCTCCCTGAACCAAATTCAATGAGAATGTGGTTTTGCCTTTTTGCCTTCCTATTCTTCCCCTCCCTTGCAGCCTCTTCCCCTTGCTTCTTCCACATGAGATAGTTTACCCTACCCTGTCTCTCCCCATCTCCTCTTGCCACTTTCCTCTCTCACCTCATAATTTCATCCCTTGAGTATTCTCCCTTCCCAACAAATTCAACCTATGCCCTCTATCCATATATAACTGTAAACATATATACACACAGTCACATATGTATTCATATGACCATACACCCTTCTTCCATTATTTTCATAGTGAGAAAGATTTCATCAGTCACAGTTATTGTTTTTCCATATAGGAATGTAAATAGTTCAACTTTGAGAAGTTCCTTTTGATTTCTTTTCCCTGATTACCTTCTCAGGCATCTCTTGCTTCTTGTGTCTGGATGTCAAATTTTCTATTCAACTCTAGTTTTTTCCTCAAGAATGCTTGAAAGTCCTCTATTCCACTGAATGACCATATTTTCCCCTGAAACAAAATACTCAGTTTTGCTGGGTAGGTGACCCTTGGGTTCATTCCCAGTTCTTTTGCCCTCTGGAATATCATATTCCATGCCCTTCGATCCCTCAGTGTAGAAGCTGCCAGGTCCTGGGCTATTCTGATTGTGTTTCCACAATATTGAAATTGTTTCTTCCTGGCTGCTTGGAGTATTTTCTCCTTGATCTGGGGATTCTAGAACCTGGCTATAATATTCCTGGGAGTTTTCTTTTTGGGATCTTTTTCAGGAGGTGATCTGTGGATTCTTTCAACCTCTATTTTGCCCTCTGGATCTAAAACATCAGAGCAATTTTCCTTGAGAATTTCTTGAAGGGTGATTTCTAGGTTCTTTCTTTGATCATTGCTTTCAGGTGGTCCAATAATTTTTAAATTGTCTCTCCTGGATCTATTTTCCAGGTCAGTGGTTTTTCCCATGAGATATTTCACATTGCCTTCTAATCTTTCATTTGTTTGGATCTGCTTGACAGCATCTTGATTTCTCATAAAGTCATTAGCTTCCATTTGCTCCAGTCTTACTCTGAAGGAATGAATCTTCTCAGTGAGCTTTTGAGATTCTTTTTCCATCTGGCAAATTCGACTTTTTAAGGAATTCTTCTCCTCATTGCCCTTTTGGGCCTCCTTTGTCATTTGAGTTAGTCTATTTTTTAAGGTGTTGTTTTCCTCAGTCAGGCTGTTGACCCTCATTTCATACTTTTCCTGCATCCTTCTCATTTCTCTTCCCAATTTTTCCTCCACTTCTCTTATTTGATTTTTAAAGTCCTTCTTAAGGTCCTCTATGGCCTGTAACCCACTCATATTTTCCTTTGGGGCTTTTGGAGCAGGATTTCTGACCTCACAGTCCTCTATTCCATACTTCTATCCTCTTTGCCCCCAAAATAGGGGTCTAAGGTTGCATTTTTCTGTTTGTTTCCTTTGCCTTGGCATGTTGCCACTTAATTACTTGACTTTTGGGCTTGTTGCCACACTATGACTCTGCTGCCAGACAGGGGAATTTTCGTCCTGAATGTGTGGGGGACAACTTCCGTTTCTGGCAAGCTGGAAACCCACCCACGACCTCCACCCCAGATCACAATCCAAATCCAGGGAGGCTAAAGAAAGAGCGATTACCCCCCAAGACTGATTGCTGGATCTCACTACAGTTCGCAGACCAGGAGCTGGAGCTGCCTCTGAAAACTACAAAATAGTGTGTCTCCTTAGCGGCTTCTAGCCCCCAGGGTAGGAAGCTGACCCGTTCCCCAAATACTGGTCCCAAAGTCCATAGGGCACTAAACTCTCACTTTGTCCTAGGCATGTCAATGTTGATATTTCTGGAATCACCACAGCTGCTGGTGTTCTGGGGTCCCTCCAGCGGGCTGCTGGTCCACCAGCCCTGGGGCTAAAACAGCTCACACTGACCTGGGCTCTGCTCTCAGTGCTGTGCTGTGCATTCCCAGAGCACTGTGGTGGTCCTTCCTGCAGGGCTGCTGGGCTGTCCTCAGCGGAAGGTGAGCTTCGCTGTGTCGTTCTGTGGGTGCTGCGGCTCCAGAAGTTGTTCAGAGTCCCCTTTTACATATTTTGGAGGGGATCTGGGGGCAGAGTTGCTTGGACCTGCTCTTTCTACTCCGTCATCTTGGCTCCGCCCCCCCTGACAGACATTTATCATTTGTTTTTAAAACTTTGATTTCCAGATTCTTTCCCTTCTTCCTTCCTCACCCACCCCCACTGGGAAGACAAGCAATTCAATATAAGTTGTACATGTGTAGTTGTGCAAAACATTCCCATAGTAGTTATATAGTGAAAGACTAACTGTATTTCCCTCCATCCTATCCCGTCCCCCACTCATTCTATTTTCTACTTTGACCCTGTCACTTTTGAAAAGTGTTTGCTTCTAAGTACACTCTCCCCAATCTGCCCTCCCTTCTATTATTTCCCCTCTTATCACCTTCCCCCCTACCTTCTTGTACCATAAGATACCCAATTGAATGTGTATGTTATTTCCCCCTTAAGCCAAATTCCATGAGAGTAAGCTTGACCCATTCCCTTTCACCATCCTGCTCTTCCCCACCATTGTAACAGTTTTCTCTTGCCTCTTTTATTTGAGATAATTCACCCTGTTCTATCTCTCCCTTTCTTCTCCCATTATATTCCTTTCTCACCTCCTAATTTTATTTTTTAGATATAATCCCTTCCTATTCAACTGATCTTATGCCCTCTGTCTATGTATACATGTACACACATACACACACTCACACATGTATTTATAGATACATATACCCCCTATGCATACATACATATGCATACAAACATATATATATGTATGTGTGTATATATATATATATATATATTTATTCCCTGCCATGATCTGTTCAGTGTCCAGCAGTTAGCATGATGTGGAGACCTGAATAAAAAGTGACCAGGGCATGTGGGTAGTTCAAGGAAGAACTATGAACTCCATTTATTGATTCTCAGGACAAGGTTTTTTTTTTGTTTTGTTTTTTAATTAATTATTTATTTATTTATTTATTTTTGGAGGGCAATTGGGGTAAAGTAAGTTGCCCAAGGTCACACGGCTAGGTTTTTTTGTTTGTGTGCGTTAAATGTCTGAGGCCGGATCCGAACTCAGGTCCTTCTGACTCCAGGGCCAGCGCTCTACTCACTGTGCCACCTAGCCGCCCAAACAAGGTTTTTATAGAAGAAAGAGACAAAGGAAGGGGACTCAAGTTTTCTAATCATTACCTTAGTCAGTTGTATCCTGGAAGTAGCACAGAATAGATGATTTGATAAGGATTTGCTATCTAGAGACTAAAGTCTTAGGGTAAGACCTTGACATAGGCCTCAGGTATCCGCTAATGCAGCCACAGTCATAAACAGATACAAGTGAGAGCAAACTTCAAAGCCAAAGCTGCAATCCTCAAAAGTCATCATGTTTAGAGCTGACCACCCAAAGATACCTGAATGCTGAATCAAATATTTTGGCTCTTAATAATTAAATTGTGGGGTTTAGCCTATTGATCTCAGAACTCAAGTGACAACCTTATAACTCCTGGATCATCTGAAGATGCCTGCTCCAAGTAGTTATCTCTTCCCACTCCTTGAAGAGTGAAGTTTTCCCATGCCTTCCTTGGTCTGCAGGTGGCAGCTTTTGGCATACCATTGATCAAAAATAAGGAAATGTAGACTGCTTCCAAACTGTCATGAAAAAGGCCTAAAACCTAAATTGGCCAATATGGAGAGACATTTTGGCCCATTGTGAGCTTTCGTGTTTTGCCTTCTCTGACATAACAGACTTGCTTTGCTCTCTGAGTGAACTCAAAATGCCATTTCCTGTGCCAGCTGAAGAGGGTTAGGGTTGCTCTGGAGAGCCCCAAATACCAACACACCAGGTCCTGCTGAATAAATTCAACTCAAGTCTTCTCAGTCAAAGAAAAATAAAGTTTATTAAAAGTTTGCTTGTGTTGGATACAGAACAAGCCTATGCTAGGTCATTCTATGGCATATGGAGGCAAGATGGGGTCTTATATACAGAAAGGTTGTGGGAAAAATCTTGGGGTGGTCTAGAAGAGGAGTTTGGGGAGGGTCAATGGGTGATTAAGGGTGGGAAGTTGCTGAAGGCTACCTGGAGAATCCAGACAATGGGGGGCTAGGCCAGTACAAGGGTGGATTAATATTCTGATAGGCTAAACTGTGGAAAGTCTAATAATGGAGGTTTGGGCCCAGACACAATGTAAGGCTTATGGCCTCATGTAAATGCATCATCAAATAGGACAATTTAATCAGAGTTCTTGAGGGGTTGGTTCCCAGAGCCTATACCTCAAAGATTCAAGGAGAGCTCAAGGGGGATCCTAGAGCCCAGACCTTATCACCAGCAACTACAGGCCTGTATCAGGCTGACCAGGAACATTCTTCTGGTTATGATCAGGAAGGACAGGGCACCTGGGACTGAACACTCTCTTCAATAGTGGGACTATTATGGTTTGGGGGTTTAAACCCCAAATGTGCTTGAGACCCCAAAATACCAACTTACCAGGTCCTGCCAAAAGAATTCAACTCAAGCCATCTGTCAGCCAAAATAAAGCAAAGTTTACTCAAGATTTGCAATAATGGGTTGACTCTTAAAGAGCCTAAGTATTCTTGATCGCTGTAATGACAAGTAGAGCAGAATAATATGACAGGGAGTGAATTTGCGCTAGATTAATCTCAGCCCTTTCATGGAGGCAAGATGGATCTTATACACAGAAAGATTGTAGGAAGATTTAGGGGTGGTGTAGAGGAGGAGTCTAAGGAGGATCTTTGATGGAACTCTTTGATGGAACTGAGGTCTGACTCCGGGAATGGGATTGAGGGTGGAAAATAGCTGAAGACTACCTGGAGATGACAGACATTTGAGGGCTAGGCTATAGTTTAAGGATAACAGATTTGGGCCTAGATATAATGAAAGGCTTATGGCCTCAGGCAAGAGCCTCATCAAGTGGGAAGATTTAATCTGAGTTCCAGGGGTTTTCCAAGCCTGTAGCCATCAGAATTTTTATTATCTTGGCTTTTTATTGACATATGCTATGTAGGAGAAACACAGATATCCCGGGACTATAATTTCAATGGACACTTTGGCACTTCTCTTATCTTATTATGTTTATAAACTATCCAATTAAGAAAATTCCCTTTCTCTTAATATGGTTAAACACATATGGAGACTATACTTTTAGATGACATAGACATCCTAAACTGGGATTGCTTCAAAAATATAAAAGGTCTTACTCAACTTGTTCATATCTGAATCAGAATTATCTCATAGCTCCCATGTATCCTGTTAACTTAAGGGAATTCACCTCCCTGTATTATATAGGTCTCTTGTTTCCTGATGGCAGTTTAAGCCCTTTGACTCACAGCCTCTCAGGTTTACTCAAATTGATTCCTTAAACCATTAAAATTTGGGAGAAATTTGTAAGCAACATACCCCTTCTCCTCCACAAAAGAACTCGATTAAGCTTTAGACTAAATAGGGAGGAAGAGGATATCTTCATTGAATAGAGTCATGAACTTCCTTTGAAACATTAACCCAGGACTCTCTTTTGGTAATTAGTTAGTTTGAGAATATTGGGCTTTAATATGCCTCAAAGAAGGCAATTTGTGGGAAAATCTTTATTGAATTGTTTGCAGAGCCTTAATAATGAGCATATTTTTGAACCTAGCCTCCTTAGGAACCCTCTAACCCAAAGCTTACTCTAGATGATGCTGATCTCAGGGGCTCTCTAGGGAAGCCAGAGATCTCTCCAAGGAATTCTTAGATCCCTCCCAGGTCTTGTTCTGGGTCCACCTAGGTCTTGGGCTCTATCCAAAACACTCCACCCAATCCAGGTCTTTTGTTGCAGTTCGATCATTTCAGTCCCGTAGGCAGTCTCTCCTGTCATCCCATCTGAGGCTTTCTTTTTTATTTCCCCATGTGTCCACATTTTTATTTCCTTCAAGCTGCCCTGACATGTATTGCATGGGAGTTACAGTCCAGAACTGGCTCAATTTAGGGTTTGGGGGTACAGTTATAAGCCTTTTCAGCAGGGGCTGATATCACCCCCCCATCATTCTGCTTCCTGACAGAGGAAATACCAGTTCATTCAGATCACCTCCCTACCTTAGCAGACCACGCCCAACCTTGGGCTAGCTAAATGGGAGAATCTGTCACTCCCCAAGCAATCTCATTATGTCCTGAAGAACTTTGGAGTCAGGGGCTGGTTCCACTGGGGAGGGGGGAGGGGGAAGCTCTAGTCTCCAAGATACTGAATCTTAAGATTTAAAATCAGTTTTCACACCAGAAATGACTATGCCATAAAAAAGAAATGGCATTATAGACACATTTGAAAAATTCTACCCTTTTCCCATATGAACTAGCAAAGTTAAAAACATCTAAGTGAGACAGCCTAGGAAATTTTGTTAATGTTTTGTTAATGTTACCACCATCCCTATTACTTCCTCCCCCTTCTTTCTTTCTTTCTTTTTTCAATTTTATTTTAGATCCAAACATCAGAACATAAATTCAGAAAAGAGAAAAGGAACAAAACATATTCATAACTTAAGTACAAAGTAAGAAAGGAAAAAAAAGCATGCCATGTGCACAGCAGAACCTGAGGGGATTCATAATATGTGACAATAAGTTTTCATTTCAATTAAGCCTGTATGACAAATATCACATGCTGTGCTGTGAGCTGGTCATCTTTTCTCTGCTTTCTTGTGACTTTTCCTCTCTGCAGTGAACTTTTGTACTTTGTTCTTTTCTCCTTCCCCTCCCCCTTCCCCCAAGGTTACCATTAAGTGGGGATATATTTCTCTACAGCTATAGATATATACACACACATATACATACATAGATAGATATATACTTTCCCAAACAAATTCTACTCCTGATCTGTGTTTGTATGTTTGTGCATATCTCTTGTTTCCTATCCCTCCCTTGCCCTCTATTTTACTTCTACCAGCTACCTTCCCCTCCTATTACTTGTCCACCATTACTACTCCACCAAGGATTCCTCCCCTATCCTCCCATTCCCATGAATCTAAACACCCTTCTAAAGTCCCCTCCTAGTCTTGGATGCACCCAAAACACTTGTTTTCAACCAATACTTTCAATTAATCCAAATTATGTTGAATGTTCATTTAACCTACACATATAGATAGCAAACAAATTCCCTACATGCAGTGGTCTCTGTGCTTGTACCTGTGTTGAACTGTATATAATGTGAGACAACAGAGATTCAGTTGGCCACAACTTTTCTGTCTCTCTCCCCTCTCTCACACTGACAATACAATTCTTTCTAAAAATTCTTTTTAGGTTTTGGAGTTTGTGCTCTATGGACACTTTCCACTTTACCATTCTGACAACAACAGTGAAAATATAAGGTCATTTACTCAGTTCATTTATGTAAGTATTGTTGTCTTAGTGCCAGCTTTGAAGGGTTATGAAAACTTCAGCTAAAAATCTCTTTCTTTGAAGATCAGCTTTGAAGTACTAAGGAAGGACTTTACTTTTACTCCGTACTAAGGATCTAACTGTGGATTAATTTGTCATTTGAGTCAATTCCCTCTCAGTTTCCTATAAGCAAAACTTTTTTTTTTTTAAAGCAATTGGGGTTAAGTAACTTGCTCAAGGTTACAGGGCTAGTCATTTGATTTATGCGTGGGTGCTCATTTTCTGAGGCCAGATCTGATCTCAGGTCATCCCAACTCCGAGGCCGGCACTCTTACTCACTGTGCCACCTAGCCGCCCCTTTAGGGCAAACGGGGTTAAGTAACTTGCCCAAGGTTACAGGGCTAGGCTTTTTTTGTTTGTGCAGATTAAGTGTCGGAGGCCGGCTCCGAACTCAGGTCCTTCTGATTCCAGGGCTGGCGCTCTATTCACTGCGCCACCTAGCCGCCCCCCATAAGCAAAACTTTAAGCTGAAATCCTGTCTTGGTAGTAGTTACTTTTAGTTCCCATCCTGACTGACCTCCATCCTCCTTCCACTCCAGAGTCCTTAGGACCTGGGGCCTTCCATGAGATATTTTGTAAAGAGTTAGTAGTTAGTTAGAAAATCCAAAAAGGATTTTCTTGGTAGGTAGGAAGTAGGTCTTCACCCAGATTATCCGGGTGGGGAAGTGTCTGGAAAAAGAATATAAAAGCCAGCTCCTACTCATTTAATGGTATTTGCTTACTCTCTGTTGGACGCAACTCTACTTTGCCCTTCCCTTCATTGATTTGTAAAGCAGACAACTCAACCTCCCTTTCCTTCATTGATTTGTAAAGCAGAGAACTCCACTTTCCCATCCCTTAATTGATCTGTAAACAAGCATGAACCCCACCCATTCTTCTCAGCCTCTTCCCCCTCATTGATCTGTAGGCGTTCCAGCCTAGGCGGGAAAATCAAAAGGAATACTGAGTTGTAGTTTCCACTTTGCTTGGGAGGAAAATTCAAATGTACACTGACCAATCACTGTGATTTCAGCTTAAGTAACCTGCCTAGGGAACCTCTATGAAACCCTACATGTCAGACTGTATTGACTTGTCAGGGCACAGCTGCACACATTTCATGGGCCTCGGGTCTAGAACATACATTTCCTGATTGTGTTTACTTATTTCTCTTATAGGAAGAAATAGAGGCATGTGTGTCATACTTGGATGACCACCTAAAAGGATTTCAGAACGTCCAAATATATGCTGAGGAAGAGAGGTCTCTGTCATGGCTTGTTGAATGCAGTGTAAGTATCTGTCTCTCTCCCACTATACTAGTTGCTTATCTGTAACTCTTTGTGGCTTTTTTCTTTCATAACAAGTTTCTCATCATTATGAAAACTAAAGTTCCCAGAAATTTTATTTACCTTTATTCATGCCACTAATCACTATTTTGCTGTTGAGTTTTTGGATGCATCAACTCTTCTGTACTTTAATAATAAGTAGAGATAATAATAATAATAATAATAATAATAATAAGGGGGTGGCTAGGTTGCGCAGTGAGTAGAGTGCTGGCCCTGGAGTCAGAAGGACCTGAGTTCGGATCTGACCTCAAACACAACACACACAAACAAAAACCTAGCTGTTACTCAACCCCAATTACCCTCCAAAAGGCAAAATAATAATAATAATAATAAGCAGAGAGGAAAGCATAAAAAAAAGTTGCTTTTCTTCTTGCTAACACAAGTTTTCGGTGGACAAATAATGTCATTCCCATTTTACTGATCACAAAACTAAGGTTTAAAAGGCCAAATGACTTGTCCCCCATTGCTTAGCTAGAAGTTTTGAGAATGAAACTTGAAGCAAGGACCTCCATGTCAAACTCCATTCTCTTTCCATTGTGCCATAAAGCATTAGATTTTATCCAATTTATATAAGAAATTGCATTCCTTATGAACTGATCTATGTGAATAAATACATGTTTTGACATTCTTTAGCCATGATAATACTTGTATTCACAGTTCAAGACGATCTATTTATGTATCCAATCTTGGGTTGTCAAATATCTGCCAATTTCATTTAATCACATTGTCAGAGAGGGCTACAAGGAACACCAGAAGTCAGACAGTCCCATTCCCTTAACCAATAAACAAGCATTTATTAAGCATAAGAATACAAAGATAAAAATGATAATAATCTTCATATGCTTACATTTTTTTTGGAGAAATATCTCCACATATAAGAACATGAAGACACAATGTAATATAATATAATTAATCTAATACAATATATACAAAGTAGTTATCATAGAGAGAACTAGTACTCGGTAATCTAGTTTGAATACCTCAAATAATGTCTCTATTGTGACATAATGACAAGAGCACAGAACATTTTCTTAGAGGACCTGAATTAAGATCTTGGCTTTCCTGCTTAGCACTTTTGAGATTCTAGGAAAGTCATTCAGTTTTCTGGCACATTAGGTTCCCTATATGCATAATAAGCAAACTATATCAGGAAATCTCCATGATTTCTTCCAACTATAAATTTAATTTCACACTCTAAAATTAATTTAATTTTAGGGGCGCTAGGTGGCGCAGTGAATAGAGCGCTGGCCCTGGAATCAGAAGGACCTGATTTCGAAGCCGGCCTCCACTTAATCCATACAAACAAAAAAAACCTAGCCGTGTAACCTTGGGCAAGTTACTTAACCCCAATTGCCCTAAAGGGGCGGCTAGGTGGCGCAGTGAGTAAGAGTGCCGGCCTCAGAGTTGGGATGACCGGAGAACAGATCCGGCCTCAGAAAATGAGCACCCAAGCATAAATAATGACTAGCCGTGTAACCTTGAGCAAGTTACTTAACCCCAATTGCTTTAAAAAAAATTTTTTTAAATTTAATTTTAATGCTAAGTGGCACAACAGATAGAGCATGAGACTTCAAGTCTGGAAGACAAATTCAAATCCTCCCTCTGACAATGAGTAGCTGTGTGATTCTGGGCAAATCACTGGACCACTCTATCTCAGTTTCATCCTTTATGATAAAAGGGGAATAATAATAGAACTTACCACCCAGGGTTGTTGTAGGCTTCAAATGAGTTAACATACATAATGTACTGAAAACTCTAAAGCACTATGCTATTATTATTATTATATCTAATGATTCTTTAGTGTTTCTAAAACCATTAAAGTGATTTTCCCTAAACATACGTTTGATTGTCATTTGAGCATGAGTTCCAGTGCATCTGAACACACACACACACACACACACACACACACCACACCACACCATCCCAAGTCAATAAAGTCCAGTAGTTCCCTGTTGCTTCCAAGATCAAATGTTAAATGCCCTATTTGCTATTTTAAGCCCTTCAAAACCCAGCCCTCTCCTACACTTCCAGTCTTCTTATACTTTACCACAGAACATAAACTCTGATTCAGTGACTCCTGGCTATTCCATGAACTAGATATTTGACCTCAGCTCTGGGCATTTTCTCTGACCCCATACCTGGAATGCTCTCTCTTCTCCACCCTACTTAACTGATTGCCCTGGATTTCTAAGTCCCAACTAACAGCCTATCTTTTACTACTAGAAGCCTTCCCCAACCTCCCTTAATTCCAGTGCCTTCTCTCTATTAATTATTTCCTATTTATCATGTACATGGCATATTTTGTATATATTTGTTTGCATGGTGTTTGCCCCATTAGATTGTAAGCACCTCGAGGGCAGAGACTGTCTTTTGTCTCTTTCTTGTATTCTCAGTGCTAGGTACAGTGCCTGGCACATAGTAAGTGCTTAATAAATGTTTTTTATTGATTGATTGGTTTCTCTCTTTTACTGATGAAGAAGCTGAAACGCAGAGTAACCAAGAATCTAGAGTCATTCAACGAGTGAGTTTGGGATATGATTTTTTTAATTAAAAAAAACTTTATTAACACGTTAAAAACCCCACTCATATTTGGATATAGCCATCTAATCAAGAACTCCCTTGCAGGAAAGAAACACTGTTAAAAACAAAAACACATGACCAGCATCTGGATCAATGAGTATATGCATCATTCTCCATCAATAGTCCCTTCAGTTTCTGTTGATGAGACAGGTAAATTTTGACATCTATGCTCTGGAAGCAGTACTGATCACCTGATTAAATCCGGTTTGAGCTAGTATTGTTTTCATTAACAGTACTGGTGAAAACTCCCACAGCTTACAATTTCAGGGTACAAATCAACAAAAACTTTATTATAGCTCTTTACAACCAGAAGAACACTGAACACCTTACCAGCAACATTGTGACTAACTTTGATAGACTCAGCAATGCAAGGATCTAAGACAACTCCAAAAGACTCATGGTAGAAAATGCTACCCACATCCAGAGAAAAACTATGGAGTCTAAATGCAGATCGAAGCATACTATTTGCTTTTTGTTTGCTTCTTCTTTCTCATGGTTCCTCCCATTGGTTCTGAGTCTTCTTTACAACATGACTAATGTGAGAATATGCTTAACATGAATATACATATATAGCCTATATCAGACTGCATGCTGTCTTGAGGTGGGGACAGGGTAGAGGGGGAGAAAATTTGGAACTCAAAATCTTATGGAAGTGAATGATAAAAACTAAAAATAAACCGTTTTTTTTTAAAAAGCTTTTTAGTATTTTATTAAAGTACAAGTTATAACAAGGAGAATTTATAACCCACAAAGAAAATCTCTTTTGAGATAAACTCTAATTACAAACCATTTACTAATAGCATATAGAATGCAAAAAGAAAGGCAATTAGACTGAATTTCAAGCTCTTCATAACTGGCCTTAAAAGCTGCAAAGAGAAGATTGTCATACTCAAGGAAAAAAAAGAAAGGCCTCCTAATCTACAAATCTGTGGTGGGTTCAAAGGGGTATGAAACAAGGTAAATTAGGTTTTTTTGTTTTGTTTTTGTTCTTTTGGTGGTTGACTTTGCAGGACTTTGGAAAAGAGGAAAACCTAAACAAAGGAAAAGAGAAAGGCGCCCATTCATTTTACATTGAAGATTACTCTTCTTAAGGGTCAGAAAACATAGGGTACCTCTTGGTTTGCCTCACCAAGATTTTTCTATAAGGCCATCCAATACCTTCTCTTCCTTACCTTGAACTCTACTTCTGAATACCTTTGATCTTATTTTGCTGGGTTCTTCTCCCTGCTATCTCCTCACCATGGCCCTACATGCCACTATCTATTCAAAGCACCCTTTTATATGTTGCATCCTTCATTAGGATGTAGTCTCCTGGAGCATATTGAAAGGTCCCATACAAATGAATATATTTATGAAAGCACTTTGTGTGTTACTGGGCAAATGATGTGAGAAAAGTAGAGGAGAGGAGGAGAAAGAGCTCTTGATGAATGGCCTCAATTTAGTCAATCTATGGAACATTTTGTAATTGAATCTACAAGTCTTTTTTTGTGCTTTCAGAAATTAATCCCCAGACATATATTTTGTTGTAATTTGGAATGGGATTTTCCTGTCTATTCTTGATTCTTGTGTTTTGTTATTATATAGAAATGCTGTTGACTTTTACGATGTATTTTGTAGCCTGCAACTTTGCTGAAGCTATTACTTGTCTCAGTATCTTTGCTGATTTCCTAGGATTTTCCAAGAAATCATCCTATCATCAGCAGAAAGTTTCATCTCCTCTTTACCTATCTTTCTCTTTAAATTCCTTTCTCTTCTCTTATTGCTATTATTAGCATTTCCAGAACTATTTCCAATAGTAGGGAATGTATACATCCTTGCTTCACTCCCATACTTACTGGAAAAAGTTCTAATGTATTCCCATTGCATAGAACTTTTCCTTTTTGTTTTAATAAATGTTTCTTGATTCTATAAACTATTGCTGACTTAATGTTCTTCAATGATAAATATGATAGAGCTACAGGGACCCAGGTACTTCTGGACTCAAATAACCTAGCCTTTGCCAGCTCAGTTATAACAACCTTGCATTCACTTGAGTCAGATCGATATTTGCTAGCAATACTTCATCTAGTGCTAAAATTAATTAAATGATTCATTAGATTTACTGCTCTCTCCCCATTAAAAAAAAAATATATGGTGGTGGTGGTTTGCAGTGATTCCCTGAGGAAAAGCCCTTGGATGCTATAGGATGCCTTTGGGAAATATGATATGCAACTGACTGAGAAAGACTTTGGAGGAGAAAAGCTGGAGGCCAAGACATGTGAGGGGATACTGTGGCATAATGAATCAAATCTGGCCTTGAATTAAGGATCACTTAGATTAAAATCCTACCTTGGATAAGCACTAGGGGTGTGATCCTGGGAAAATCACTGGATGTGCCTGAGCTCAGTTCCCTGACTGAAGAATGAGATGACAACACTACTACCTATATTATGATAAATAAAATACTTTATAAACTTAAAAAAAAAACCATATGAATGTGAATTGTTATGATTGTTCATTGAGTTATATGAATTGTTTCATTCTTTGTATTTATAGTCCCTGTACCTAATACACTTTGTGTCACTCACTTACTAAATGCTTGTTGGTTGATATAGGAAAGTAGGATGAGCAGAAAGGAAAACGTTCTGCAACTTATTGCATCTTTGTTGCCTTTCAGTAATTGAACGCTCTGTCCTGGGCATATCTTAAGGAAAAGAAACTGACCTCCAAAGCAAGTAATGGGCACATAGCAACACCTGTGCCAATGGATGCTCAAACCATTATTGATCAGTTCCCTCTTGGTGTTCTGTTTGCCCCCACCAAGCTGCTCACAAATGTGGTGATGGACAGAATTAACAGTCTATATAGTGCTACTGTATAGTGCTCCTTACTGGCCCAATGCTTAGGGTATGCCCAGCAGGCCTTCCAATCAAGCCCATGAACTCTCCTTGGTTCCAGTTATGGTGACATAGGAGTTTGTCCTATGGGTTGAAGAGAAGCCTCACTGTCTTCTTGGAAGGAATTCTATGCACACTGAAGAGACAACATGCCACATAGAACTCTTCCCTCAGTCTTGTAAGCACTTGAGGACACTTCTGAACTTATATTTGGGAAAGTTGGTGTCTGTCTGTGTGGGTGGGTGTGCTTGTGTGTGTGTGTGTAGCAAAGGGGAATAGAGGAAGCCCTCTATTGTTGTAAATAGGTTCTACTTAGTCAATACTGTTCCTCTTAGACACTCTGGTACCAGAGAAGGTGAGGGTGGTAGGCTAAGGAGAGAAGCCAATGAATAACCAACAACTCACAACTAACTTTTGAGATCTCGAAAGGCCTTCCAGGTAATGGGAAAAAAACTTGGGAATTTGGACTGGCCTATTCCAGGGAGAGGCTTGTACAGGGGCACTACATATATCTTTTCTGGCAAAAGCTTTCCACAAGGATAAGATACCTGTGAATCAGGGGCAGGGGGGTTGAGGTCCTTGGTGGTTCCACATTTGCCTTAAGACAGGTACCCAATGCAAACAACTCTGGAGTGGTGAGGGAGAGCCTGAAGTTGATATGCCAGAATATTGCTAAATGACAGAGGGAGCTGGAAAACTCTGAGAATGGGTATCAGTCCTTGTTCCCCTGGAACATCCCCCTAACTCACTAAATTGATATCGGCCTTGGTATTACTATTGGTACTCTCCTCCTCCTGATCATAGCCCTAATTGTAGGACCCTATCTCATTAATTGCTTTCTACAATTTGTCAAGTCTTGTGTTAACTCTGTTAAAATGTTAATTATCAGGGACCCCTGCTACCATCCTTTAGGAACAGAATTGGATAATGTAGGTGATGTGACTCCAGCCATGTCAAACTTTTGACATACCTACAAGGAAGAGTAGGGAATGTTGGACACAACTCCACTTTCCTCTTCCCTTCACTGATTTGTAAACTCCAAACTCCCCTTCCCTTCATTTGTAAAGGAGACAACTCCACCTTCTCCTCCCCTAATTGTTCTGTAAACAAGGATGACCCGCCCCCCCCACTTCTTCCCTTCCCCTAATTGATCCATGGGCTGCAGTTCCAGGCTAGGATTTCACACTGGCAGGAAATTTAAATATACACTGACTAATTACTGTACTTCCAGCTTAAGTAACCTGGCTATGGAACCTCTATAAAAACAGGCACAATGTCTGTGCCAAACTACTTTCTGATTTGAGTGACCATGCACACCAACAGTCCTGAGGTAATAAAATCCACTTTTTAAATTAAAAAAATAAAAAGGTACCCAAAGTTCTGGATTCACCAAAGCACTCACTCCCTAGGACAGTACTGAGGGGCATAGATTCACTTTTAGCAGGCTACCACTTTTCCTATTGCTCCTTCTACCCCCATCCACTTGCCAAACTCCCATCTAGTACCTGATAAATTAATTACCTACCTAGGTTTCACAACCCAGCTCACAGGGGATTCTGGACGGCTCCAGCTCAATCAATCAGAATACACCCAGATTTCTCAAATGATCTCCTTCCCAAATCCTAAAAGGTCCGACTCTGATTAGCTGGTACTATTCATAGCATCACTCCTCAGCAGGTAGACTCCACAGTGGTAGGACAAAGCAAGGATCTGAAAGCTTCCATTGTGATGGCTCTGCTCAGGATTGCTGACAATTAAAATAAAGTTGTCTTCCTGACAAAGGTGTCTACCTAACTTGACATAAGAACCACTCATTTTATGGTAACCCAAGAACACTAAGCCAGAAAGCTGAGACTCCAACAGTGGCAACCCTTTTGAATTTGCTGAATTAATGATTTCTTATCCTGGTCTCTCTGCTGGTTAATCCTGATGCCAGCAGGGGTAGCTTTTGTCCCACTCAGATCCAGAAATCCAAAGCTTTCCTGAACTCTGCTGCTTTCTCATGTCTTTTCATAACCAAGGTCAGCACCTTGGAGACTTCCTCCCAGCTCAGCCAATACCTTTCAGCAGAAGAACTACACAAACTGGAAGAGTAGATGCCTCTGCTGGAAATGCAGGTACAAATTTCATTCCAGAATCGGTGGATGAAGCAAAAACAAACAAAACATACAACAAAGCCCCAAAGAAATAAAACTTTAGGCCTCCAGATCAGATCTTCCTTTCCCTCTGCACCTTTACAATCCTTTGGTTCTGCACTTTCCCAGGCCTTCATCCTTCTTCCCACTTACCTGCCTGCTAGGTCAGGGGCCACAAAGAGAGGGCAGACCAACCCTGAACTGCCAGAACCCCTAGTCAGAACTTCTTCCAGAAGCCTTCACAGTCTGCCTGACCATCCTACTTAATGGCTGCATTTACCTAGCTTCATTCTTTGCAAAATAAAATGTTAATGGAAATATCCCACTAGAAATCACTATCTCTTTATTATACTCACTGTGCTCTGGGAGGTAAACTGACAAGGCAACCTGAGCCTGGATTTGCTGTGGGGAATGAAAGAATGGAGGAAGGAAGGAAGAAGTTAGAAATTCAGGCACAGTTTGAAATAAGGCTGAGGAGAAAAGGATAAAAATGGACCTTTTGACCCACTCAGCACTGTATATATGGACAGGCATATTTTTAGAACATAAGTATGCCAGGGTATATATTAACATTCAAATATTAACTTTTCAGCAGGTCAGAGCATATTAAAGTTTGTATGTTATTTGTAACATATACAAGTCAGAGAAGATTCATTTTCTTCTTCTGTCTATGATTTTTTTCTTTTTTTCCTGCTTAATGTAAGGGGCTGCCGCCTCTGTGTTCTTTTTGTTGTGTTCTCTCTCCACAATTCTTTCTTGGCAATTTCATCGAACAACAAAATGCCCACCTGTTATATTGTTTAGAGAATCATGGTAATGATCAGTGAAATGCAAAAATTAGCTAAGCTACTGTAGCCACCTATATAGAGTTTACCAGAGGGTGAGACGAGGGGTCCAGAATATGGCATGCACAGAAACAAACGATATATGATGCTGGATGAAAATGAAAACTCTGATTTTCTTAGGGTAGGGAACTCCTAAATGAGGGAACACACTAATGGGAAAACAAAGAGTCAAAGATGAAGAGATAGGAATGAATAGTGATCTGCAGTATTGAAGGGATTAGAGTTCGAGTTATAAGATATCAATGAAAAGACAAAGTATTTGACTTCATATTATCGCTATTAAATTGCATCTTTTTAAATTTAGTTCATTGTTCTAGTCTATTGAAATTGTTTAGTGAGGATATCGGTAGTCTCTATCAGCCAAAATCCTATGTAATTTTGGCTAAAGTATTTATGCTATTTACAAATTTGATAACCCTAGGTAGGTCATTGGTAAAATGTGGCAAAACAAAATGAAGGGGAAAGTCTGGCATTTCACTTCTAAATGGAAACAAATACCTTCATGACTATTTTTTGAGTTTAATCACTCAATCATTTCTGAATAGTCCACACTATCCTACCATCCAGCTCATATATCTTCAGAGTGTTCAGAGACAACACAAAAGATATTCATCATCATGAAATCTAAGAATGTTCCTGTCAATGTCAATTTCTTTTGGCAACAAATCCAGGAAACCAGTCAAAACTGAATTCAAATTCATCTTGTAAGGCTTGTTATGAATGAAGCCATGTCCTCTATGCTTATGTACCTGCCCCTTTCCTGGGCAATGCAGAAGAAAAACCAAGTAGCTGAACAAATATGCTCACATGCCTCTGAAGATGAAGACCTAGAATACTAATAAGGGCAAGACATCCACATGAGCCACCAGGTGGCACTAGAAACTCCAGATTCCATCCAGGCCTCACACTGAAGCCCAAATACAACCTGTGTAGAGATCTCTAGTAATCAGCAGGAAGCACTCTGAATGTCCTAGTGCCTATCTATGTTCCACTGGCTTGAATCTAGGTGGTAACATTTTAAAATTCTTCACATTTCTTGCCTTTACGATGGGTGGGGCATGGGCAGGAGGGAGGAAGAGAACTGAGGGTCAAAAAAAAATTTTAATGGACGTTAAAAATAAATAAATAATTTTTAAAAAGGAATGAAACAGGTTGTACCTTCAAGGATCTCACATTCTTCTAGAAGGAGATGACATGAATCTCTACACAAATGTAAAGTATTCACAAAGCAAACACCACATTATTTCAGGAGGAAGAGCTTTCAAGAAGAGGTATGATTAGAAAATTTTCCTGAAACGGGTGATACCTGAGATAAGTCTTGACAGCAAGGAGGCATTAGAAGAACTGGAACTGAGGAAAGCAGATTTCAGGCACGACAGACCAAAGGCAATGAGGCAAAGGATAGTTCATATTGTTTGCAGAATTTTTTGCGAGTGGGTCAATTTGACTGAAATATAGAGGTTATAATGGGAGAAAATAAATATATATTATACAATATATAAATATTATACGTATCATAAATATATCAATTAAAATATATTGTATATAATATGACTACAAAAGTAGGAGGCAGATTATTGGGCGATGGAGAGGGCTTAAAGCTCCACTTGAGTGTTTTATATTGAATAGTAGATGAGTTCCTATATATGTTTGGTTGTATTTTGAACTCAAAGGCTTCTTTTTCTTAAAGTGAAATCATCCTTATATACTATGGAGGAGGATAAAAATGAGTCCTGTGAATATGGTGAAACATCTTCCCAGAAAAAGTAACCTTACAGGGCAAAGTAACTGTTAAACTGAAAGTTTTAAATGAGACAAATGGGCTACGTGACATACATTCATCATTTATTCCCTTAAAGCTAGATGAAACTACCTTACTTGTACATACAAGGAGTCAAAACTTAAGTTCTGGCTATCTGAACAAAAAGTGAGAAAGCTTAAATACCTTTTAGAACCATCCCAGTTCAGGATGGCTGTGTCATCAAATTTATGATCTCCATTATGTTTACTATCCATACCATGGGAAAGGAAGTTACTAGGTTGTAAATACAAATTGAAAAGACAACCGACAAATCAGCGTCCTTTTGGAATTTATGATCTCAGTATATCTCTGTTTTCCTCCCATATGGAACATGTCTCCAAGATAAGAAAAATCCCACTATTCAACCTGATCTGGTGTCTGGAGTTGCTGCCACAGGAAAAGGCATTTTTTTTCTTTTTTTTTGGAGGGCAATTGGGGTTAAGTAACTTGCCCAAGGTCACACAGCTAGGTTTTTGTTTGTGTGTGTTAAGTGTCTGAGGCCTGATCCGAACTCAGGTCCTTCTGACTCCAGGGCAGGCACTCTACTCACTGTGCCATCTAGCTGCCCCAGAAAAGGCATTTTTAAAGCAAAGCAGTTTGATTAGTTCAAGCTTTGGATCTTATTGAGGGCTATTAAATTAATATAAATTATATATAAATATAATTATATTTATATATAATTATATATAATATATATTATAAATATAATATATATAAAAATATAAATTAAATCATATTATATATGATTATATAAAGAAAGCCATAGTCTGGTAAGGGCAGGATGAGTCCAACTGATTCTATCTTGAAGGAAGTCTCTACTATCTTAGACATTTGTGCTGATTGTAATTTTTATATTGTTTAATGTTATAGATATGATAAGACTTCAATGAAATCACTTAGTCAAAGTGGCCCTAATGTCCATAAAGTACAAGGACCATATCAGGCTTGTACTATTCCACTGTTCTCATGTATATTAAAACTGTGTCAAGTAGTTAATAGCTCCCTCTTCCCCCTCCCCCAGTGCCGGCCCGCAGCTCCCTCTTCCCCCTAATCCAGCGCCGTCCCTGCCATCCTGGCCCCGCAGCTGCCGCTTCCCTCTAGTCCAGTGCCGTCCCTGCCACCCTGGCCCCGCAGCTGCCCCTTCCCCCTAGTCCAGCGCCGGCCCCGCCATCCTGGCCCCACAGCTGCCTCTTCCCGCCAGTCCTGAGAGGGACCCACTGCTGCTGCCCATCGATTCGGAGTCGACGCGGCCCCGCCCAATTACTTATTTTTTGAAAGACAGGCAAAATTCTGGTGTTCTAAGAGCAAAGAAGAATGTGAGTAAATATAGGAGAGAAATATTTAATAACATTTAAAATTTAGTTTTATAACCAGCAGACTTCAGCAGTGTATTTTATATTGTCAAATTCAAATACATGGTAGCCATACTTTTATGTTCTACTGTACTACAAACTCCTTGGAGGAGAGAGACAAAATCCTGTCTACAGTTTATATCTTATGCAGGGTCCAAAATGTGAAATTCTTCCTGTGATTCTCTGAAATTGGTTTTTTCATCATTTCTTATATGGCAATTGCATTCAAAGACATCTTGATATAATGTGTACAGCCATTCCCCAACTGATAGACACCCCTTTGGTTTCCAGCCCCTTGTCTCCAAATAAAAAATTGCTCCAAACATATTTGTATAGGTGGTTTCTTTTCCTGTTTGTTTTGATGTTTTTGATATTTCGCTTTCTTCTGTGCAATGCTATGTACCTGCCAACTGCCTGTCATTTTTTTAGCTTTAATTTTGCAGACTGAGCCATAAGACGTCCAGTCAAATGGACCAACATAGGAGGCCTTCCGGGTTGAGAAATTCTTTAATAATTTGACATTGGTTGGTAGGATTGACTGGGATTCCTGGCAGTAAAGAAGGGATTCCACTCCAGGATTACTGAGGTAATCTATACTAGCTCAAATTTCTTACTCATATCAGTCTTCTGGGGCCCAAATACCTCCATTGTTCTTTATGGTGCTAAGACTACTTTTCCTCAGAATTTTATATTGTATGACGCTGACTAAAGCACAATTAGAGTAGGAGTAGAAACCTGTTGCTATAAGTTAATTGCACCTAGAGTACCTGCCCAAAGTCCACCTCAGGCTTCAGGCAGCCTTTAGTAGAACTGATTCATGAACTACATTGATCTTGTTATTTTTTTTCCTCCCCTAGAATTTGAGATTCCTTGCAAAGCAAAGTTTTTATCTAGACACTACAGTTTTACTTTCCATATTGTAGGACTTAGGGGCTCGGCATCCCAAGGATCTGGAAAATCCTTGTAAAATTTTTGGGCCCTCCCTTTCTGCCAGAAAAGTCCCCTAGCTTTTAAATATTTCCTTCTCTTTTTTCTTGACATACCTTATGAAATAAGCATTGTCTCAGTGAGAAGCTGAGATGTGTGAAAGACTTTAGCTTAAAAAGGCCAGGGTCCTCTACTGTATCCTGGGCCATCTCCAGTTGTCCTGATCCATATCCTTATCCATATCCATACCCAGATGGCTCCAGAGGAGAAACTGAGGCTGGTGACTTTGCACAGACCTCTCTCACTGAAATTCAATTCCCTTACATGTCATGGCATCACCTCCCTGATGTCATGGTCCTCTTAGAGAACAAAGGACAAACAACAACAACATTAGCAGGAACAAAAATGAAAAAAATGCTACAGGAAGAAACCCATTAACACTGTAATGGCGACCAATCATAGCAGCTGTTTTGCTGGAATGAAACATATCAGTTTTCCATTTCACTTCAAGTCCATCACTTTCCTCTGTTTCTTTGGGACCCATGATTTTATTAGAGTTTCTGGCATATAAATGACACAATATATAAGAAATTCAAGATGCAAAGATCACTGAGAGATCACTCTGATATGTCACATGAGAGACTTTCATAAAACATATTTGGCATCCCCAAACCAGTGCATAGAACCACAGTTCTTATTCTACAAGTTTAATTTTAGGGGAAAAAATGTATACCTCTTCATTTATATTATTAAACAATGAAATACATGCTATACAGGCAATATTATATATAACCATGCTATATTTTATGCATTTAGGAGTTACTAAACTTTTAGACATCTACATTGCTAAGCATTAAAAAGCTCATAAGAATGAATGGGATTCTGCTAAAATCAGCTCCACAGGACTCTGAATGTGTGTAGCATTTGAGCTCCTAGCATAGTGCCTGGCATATAGTAGGCACTTAAGAAATGTTTATTGATTGATTTTAGTGCTTCTCACTACAGCTATTGCTGCTTGCATATGTGACTAAGCCAAACTGACAGGTCAGGAGTCCAGCACATGAACCCATTCACCCAGCATCAGCCCACAGAGCCCTCCCCATTGCTCTAGGCCAAATCCAGCAGGCAAACATCTCATCACTCAGGAGTGACTCCTGGCCCCTTTTCCCCAGGAAGCACAAGTCACACATAGCAGAATACAAGAGTAAATCTCAAAAGAAAGTCTGGGAGGGGCAGTTAGGTGGCAGAGTGGATAGAGTCAGGAGGGCCTGACTTCACATCTCACCTTAGACACTTACTAGCTGTGACCCTGGGCAAGTCACTTAGTCCTAATTGTCTCAAAAAAAAAAAAAGTCTAGAAAAGGGCAACAAAAGACAATGTCATCAATTTACTCTCCCCATACATTTACAAGTGGCCCTGATGAGGATCCACAAATCTCACCTTTACCTCCAATTCTCTTCTTTTGTCTGTTAGAAATGTGCTTTGTTGGAACATCAGGGCCTCCCACTCCTTCTTTTGTTCCATTATTTCCTGTTGCTGGACACTTTCCATCTCCTTCAGCCTCTGATAGACACTGAGGAGCTCCTTGTGGCCTGTCCCCATTATGAGTACCTCTGATTCTGCTCTCTCAGGATTCTATTTCTTCTTCTTCAGGTAGTCCCATATTACCTGCATTTTTGGCACAAGTTGTTGTCTGGATGTATGTTCATGGTCCTGTAAAAAGCATTTTATTCTGATGATATACATAGAGCTATTTTGTGACCTCACCCTATCCCTGCCTGCTCAGTGTTGTAAATGCCAAAAAAAAAAAAATGTATTTAGTAAAAGTCAAGAACCCAGGATTCCAGTCCCAGCTAGTTGTGTGACCTTGGAGTACCTCTCTGGTTTCACTTTTCTACTCTAAAATCAGCAATGATATATAGAGATATGAATAGGCTTTTCCAATGCTAACTCTATGGAGCAAGACAATCACCCTACTCCAACCTCTTTCTAAAGCCTCTACCTTACTTAGGCTGAAAGAGCTGTCTTCCAGTTCAGTCTAGTTGAAAGTTTGCCACCTGCCATTGCACTCCATAGGAGAATCTCAACACCTAATTATTTTTTTTAAACTTGGTTTCTCAATTTCTCAAGAAACCCCTAAAACTCCCAAACCCAGAAAGTTTTCCATCATTTATCCTATTCTCTTCTTTGATTACTAGTCTCCTTCCCAAATAATTAAGTTTCCTTAAAATACATGAAATTATAAGAATTTAAAATTGGTTGTGATTTTTTTTTTCCAAATATATTGGCTTTGGGGGTGAAGCCAAGATGGCAGAAAGGAAGCAGTAACAAATATATTGGCTTTGGGCATATTTCTGCTTAGAACTTGTCCAGCCACCCCTGTCTTCAATATCCTGTCATGGTTCCTTCTTTCCTGTTAAGTTTCATTAATAATTCTTTAAAAAAATATGAAGCCCTTGGTGATCTGTTGCTAGACTACATTTATGTAAGGTTCTTTAATAGTCAGGCTATCTCTAATCACCCAGTTTCTCTTCCTCTATACCATTGGTCATGTTAATCCCTAATGACCCCATTGACACCACTCAATGAAACCCCCCACCAGTTGGCAATTCAGTCTTCCTGACCTTCACAAATGACATTTTATTTACACTATTCGTCCTATTAGCCACTGGTTATTTATGTCACATTACTATCACAGTAATTCTCTGGCTAGAAATCCTAAGCACTGATTCCTAAACTGCTCAAGAAGTAATTCATCTGGATACCTACTCTATTCCAATCAGTTTGTTATTCTACAGAAATCACATAGGGATAGATAGGTTCTTATAGTGGGCCTCAAACTTTAATGTAACATTCACTACTTGTTTACCAATTAGAAGGCTGGCTTTTGCAACCTCAAGAAAGCTGACAAAGATATCTCCACCCCATTTTGATCAAACTCCATGTCCAAAAACAATGTGGGTGGGATGTCTCAATGAAATGGAAAGTCCCCCAAGTTATTTTTTGACCTCCAGACCTTCCTCTCTTATTCAACATGAGGAAGTGACCCCCTTATGACCACTTAGCTGAGATGCCCTATGCTTAGCCCAACTGGGGACACCCCACCCCCACCCCACTGATGTGTCATTTTTGGCCATCAAGCATAAGGTCTATCAACCAGTGAGATTCTGTATTTCATATTTTCTATTTGTATTGCATATGTGGGTATCAATCCCTAAAAAAAAAGGTCCTGGAAGAAGGGGGCATCTCAGATTGTGAGGAAGATCTGAGGTCTTCTCCATTAGAGAGGACCATGGACCCTTTAAGAAAGTCCTTTAAGTCCTTTAAGAAAGTCCTTTAAGTCCTTTAAGAAACTTAGAGCTCTGCTTTCTTGTACTTGGGCAATTTTAATCTCCACACAAGGAGATCTGTAACTTGCCTCTTCTGCCTAAAAGTGATAATAACATAGCTCCCTAACTGAGTCAGTCATGCAAATGTGAAAAATGCTATGGAAATGGCCTCCTCTCAAACTTTATTGACTTCTAAACCTTATTGCCCTCTATGGGAATTAGGAATAGGCACAATATTATGGATGAAGACAACCAGACACTCACAGCCTCTCCTACACCCCATGCAAGGGAAATTGATAATCTTATGATCTTCTATGACTGATGAGGAAATTGAGATGAGAGATGAAGTGCCTTGCTCAGAGTAACACACATAGTTAAAATCTGAGGTAGGATTCAAACTTAGGCCCTCCTGTTCCCAAGGCTTGCAATATATCACCTTTCAATCAATCAATCAACATTTATGAAGTGTCTATGGGCAGGCACTATGACAGTGTTGTACCCCAATAAAGGGAGACGGAAGATCCTGGAGATTAAATTTATTTTTTTAGCAATCGCAAGTACTTTATTTTTGAGAATTAAGTAACATGAAATTATACAAATAAAATTTGTATAAACAGAAATTCACATTTTGTCATAACACAGATGGCAAAGGACAAAAGCAAAAACAAGAAAACTAAATCAGCCACTATACACAATTGGACACAGTTGTGTCACGTACACTAAAAGTCTTTTACAAAATAGTCATCTCAGATCAATAGAAGACCACTCTGCATTCAATGTCATCATCCTGCAAGATAGACCCCTGGAGCATCCGCACCCGTTTTCTCCATGTCCTCCTTTAATGTGGCTGGTAATTGTTTTGGTGATTACCACCCCCTCGGGATGCTTTGCCATACATGTTTTGTTGACCTCGGCCAGGACCCCTAGTTCCACCTCGGCCACCTGCCGCAGCGCCCCTCCCTCCTGTCTGTTGCTGTTGCTGCTGCTGTTGCTGCTGCTGCCTGTATACCTCTCTGGGATGGGCAGCTTTGGTTTCACACTTCCCAGAACCAATCTGGTGGTATCTTTTCTCTAACAACTTCTTTACTGGTTCTTTGTCTGTGTAAGTGAGGAAACAGAATCCTCTTCTCTCCTTAGTCTTTGTGTCCATGGGAAGCTCGATGTTCTCGATCTCTCCGAACTTCCCGAAGTATGCCTTGATCTGCTCCTCGGAAGTGTCTGGGCTCAGGCCGCCCACGAACACCTTCTTGGGCGGCTCCTTGTCCTTCAGCGGCTTGGCCCGTTTCGGGTGTATCCGCTTGCCGTCCAGCTTGTGCTCCTTGAGCTCCAGCACCTTGTCCACGCTGGCCCTGTCTTTGAAGAGCACGAAGCCGAAGCCCCGCGATCGGCCCGTGACCGGGTCCCTCTTGACTGTGCAGTCCACCACCTCCCCGAAGCGGGACATGTACTCGGTCAGGTTTTTCTTGCTCGTGTCCCAGCTCAGCCCTCCGATAAACATCTTACTGTCGTCCTGCTGGTTCTTGCTGGCGTTGATCTTGGAGCCTTCTTCGAACTCCTCCATGTTGCTGTGCTGGTTCACGGCCGGGGGCAGGAGGTGCAGAGAGGCAGTCGCAGTGGTGGCGCCTTGGATGGAGCCGGATTTAAAATGGCCTCGGAAGAGCTGCAGATTAAATTTAAAAAGTGGATTTTATTACCACAGGACAGTCAGGGTGCATGGTCACCCACATCAGTGCTTTGGCACAGACATTGTGCCTGTTGTTCTTATAGAGGCTCCATAGCCAGGTTACTTAAGCTGAAATTACAGTGATATAAGCTGAAACTACAGTGATTGGTCAGTGTACATTTGAATTTTCAACCAGCTGGAAACCCTAGGATGAAACTCCCGCCCAGGGATCAATTAGGGGAAGGGAAGATGTGGGGGTCCTGTTTGTCCAGAACAAAAATTAGGGGAGGGGAAGGTGGAATTGACTGCTTTACAAATAAAGGGAAGGGGAAAGTGGAGTTGTGTCCAACAATAGAAGCTTTCAAGGATTATCTCATTTGATTCTCACTACAACTCCAAGAGTTATGTTATTTCCCAAATTTTACCATCGAGGAAACTGAGGCAAAGAGAGGTCAAGTTATTTGGCCAGAGTTAAACAGCTAAGTAAGTGTCTGAGGCTGGATTTGAACTCAGGCCTTCCTGATTCCATGCCCAGCACTCTATTCATAGTGCCACATATCTAAGAAGAACAACAAAAACAATTAAAATAGTAATTGATAGGTAAATAAAGGGTCAAATTAAGCAATTTGGAGTCAGTGCCTTTGCTCATCCTAGTTTAGCCACTTTTAATCTGTCTGATGTTGGCCCCATCGCTAACAACCACCTATTAATCTCTTCTGGTCTCAGTTTCCCCTTCTCTATAATGAGATGATGGGGGAGGGGGTGGTGCTACATGGCACAGTGAGTAGAGGACTGGCCCTGGAGTCAGGGGGACCTGGGTTCAGATCCAGACTCACACACTTGACACACTAGCCTTAGCTGTGTGACTTTGGGACTCCTTCTTTTGATAACTTTCCAAGCCTCTAGCCCTTAAAAATCCAGCTTTGTGGAAACATCTTAGCCCAGAGCAATCACACAACACCTAAGGAAGTAGATGTTTGGCATATATGCATATATATATTTCTTTTCCCCAGGGCACTTTCCTACCCATGTAACATGTATGGAAGGCCCTCGATGGATGAATGAGTCATCCCCTCCAAGAAAACCCTCTTGGGATTTGTACCTCCTTATTCTTACTTATCCTATGGCACTGTATGAATCAAAGGTCATATCTCAGTCAAACAATCAAGAACTATTTCTTAAGACATTACTTAGTTATTAGGGTTTGAACTAAGCATTGGGAGATACAGAGTAAGACAGAAAGGAGATTCCAACCCTCAGGGAGCTCGAATTCTAAGAGGAGAGATGACCTGTAAGGCAACAGGTATTTACAAAATATTGTAAGACTGCTTAGAAAGTAATAAGCATCTGTGTTCTCCCTTCCTTCCAAATCGGACTTTCACTTATATAATGCCCTAACTACTAACACAACACTACACAAAAGTCAACTGATACACAAAACAAACATGTCTTTAAAAGAGACAGAGGTACATTTTTTTAAACTTTACTTTGGGGCCAGATTAGTCATTAGCATTACGGTTTTGTTCCATCCTTTCTTTGCATGTAGGCTTTGTTTATACTGGTTTTCCAAGTTGTATGGATTTTTTTCTGCATCAGAATTTTAGCTTTCCTTGTTTCTCTGATACAACAACACTGTTCCATGCTATTCAATTACCAGTTTATTAGACAATACCCAGTCTATGGGAATCTACTTTGTTGGAATTCCTTGCTACCAGGAAAAAGAGTTGTGATAAATGTTGCATTGTTTTTTCCTTCTTTAACCTCCATCGGATATGTACCTAGGAGTGAGATCTCTGGGTATGGAAGCTGGACACCTAAGCCCCATTTTTAAGGATAATTACAAATTATTGTGCAGCATGAGTGGCCCAACCCATAGCTCCACCAGCAGTGCCTTGGGCTACTTGTCCTTTCCCAGCCCCTTCAGCTTCATCTATTTCATCACTTCTTATGTTTGCCAATTTTAGGGGGTGAGGTGATACCTGTGAAACTTTCTAACCATTAGGAACTTGGAGTGTTCTATCACATAGGAGTTGCATTTAGGAACATTTGCAAAATTCATAAAGGTAGGAATCTGGGATAACTAGATGGAGGTGGGAAATTTTTAATCTTCTCTCCTCCTTTCTGCTCAGCCAAATCTGTTTCTCTGCCCTCTGTTGTTACTGCTGACCCCATCATCAGGCATTCTATCCCCTTTTCCACTTTTGCTGTCTTCAGGAGAACTAATCCCAGGGTTTTGTTTATGTTTTTTTTTTTTAATTCATTACAGAGGAACATATCCCTCCACCTCTTTGCATTCCATGGTTCAGAATCAAGTCCTCAACCTCCCTGACAACTTACCTCTGTGTCTTCAGAGAAGTGTGCTTCAGACTCAGGGTTCTGCCTTTTTCTCTGCTTGTAGCACAGGCTGAGAATGTCTGAGCCTGCCTTATTCTTGCCTCTTCATATATCCCTGGAACCCTGAAGGCCCTCCTTCCTTCAAGCTGTGAATTCCTGGTTTTTACCTGAGGCTTGTTCACACCTTAGTAACTTTTCCCTAGTAGAGCTGAGAACCAACAGACCATGGACCTAGGAGTCACACTTCTCACCTCCCCTATCACCTTCCTTATTCTCAAACAGTTTAAAATGGAATTTTCATTTCTTCTATGAAAGCTCTCTTATCAGGAAAACTGATGCTCCCCATTTGCTGAGAGGGAAATGGGGTATATATACCAAATGAAAAGGAATGTTTTCCATAATGGCTTCGTTAAAACAGTTTCTGTATCAGAATTCCTTTGAAATAATATTGCTTATTGACATCTTTTATTTTTGCATCACCTTCATTTGTGAGTCTATTTCATATTTTCCTCTAACTGGCAAGTCATTCTTCATAGAAAGGTGGGGCGGTTAGGGAGAGGGAAGAGAGGGAATAGTCCTAAAAAAAAATAACCAAACTCCAACTCATGTTTTCCATACTTCATGCCAATTATATATTATATCTGCAAAGAAAGAAGGTTAGGAGCATGGCCTCAACTCTCCTTCAGGGCCAAAGTTGGTCATTACAGTTCTATTGCCTTCTCTTTATCTTTTGTGGATCTTTTTAGTTACATATTGTCTTTAAACATTGTTTTCCTGGTTCTATTTTTACATTTGACATCAGTTCATATAAATTTTCTGGTGTTTCTCTGAATTTCTTGTATCCAGTGGCAGGTAAGTAACCCAGTGGAAAGAGTGCTGGCCCTATAGCCAGTAGGACCTGAGTCTAAGTCCAGTATACTAAATCCACTTACTAGCTTTGTGAACCTGGAACTGGGAAGTCACTTAAGTTCTGACTGTCTCAGTTTCCTCAGCTACAAAAAGAGTACCAAAGCACTTAATTTGCAGGGTTTTTATGGTGGTCATATGAGATAATATTTGTAAAGGGTTTACTACTGTGTCTGGCATATAGTAGTAAGGAGGTGCAGGCTCTGGAAACCCCCTCTTGAACTCTGATTAAATCATCCCTTTGGATGAGGCATTTGCATGAGGCCATGAGCCTGATGTTGTGGCTGGGCCCAGGCCTCAGTTACTAGCCTAGCCCTCCATTGTCCATCTACTTCCTACCCTTGAGCCTATCAGAATACTAATCCACCCTTAAACTGTCCTAGCCCACCATTGTCTATAGTCTCCAGGTAGCCTCTAGCAACTTGCCACCCTTAATCATTCATTGACCTCATCTGACTTCTTCTGAACACTCTCCCCAAACTCTTCTAGACCACCCCTAGATTCCTCCCACAACCTTTGATAAGACCCCATATCAAACCATGTGCTATGAGGACATCATAGAATTTTCTAGCACAAACTTACTCTGTGTTCTATACAAGCGAACTTTATTTTGGGATTAAATTTTATGTTTATTTTTGGTTTACATCATTCATTTCCACGAGATTTTGAGTTACAAATTCTTTCCCCATCTTTCCCCTACCTACTCCCCCGCAAAACATCGATCCTACTGAATACTACCTCCCCTAATCTGCTCTCTCCTATACACTTCCCCATTCCCCCTCCTCTTTTCCAATGAGGCTGGTTGAGAGCTCTATCCCACTGGTGCTTCCTGGTTTCATTTGATCAGTCAGGCCTCCACTGGGGTAGTCATGGAGCTACTACCCCAGGGTAGTAGCTCTAAGGGAAGGCCTGTAGGAACACAAGAGATATCTCCTCCTATCCTGGGTTGGAGGCATTAGGATATCTGCACAAGGGGCTTGGTAAGGGCTTTTTTCCATTCATGAAAGGTGGAAGGAAACTGGAAATGATACTGAGATAGATTTCTTAGTGCCCCGTAGGGGCCGTTTACTAAGGAATGATTATATACCTACTTCCTACAAATTAGGGTAAGAAGAGGGCCCAGGTCCCTTATGATAGTTCCAGGGCAAAGAACTTCCTATATTAGGGATTAAGCTTTATTTAGACATATTCTTGCTGACACCTTCTGTATGATCTTAGAGAACTCACTTCCACATGGGGCAAAGTGTCCTCATGTCTATGTCTGCCTAGGAGTAGCAGGTGGGAAGAGTGTTTTACTAAAAGACTATATGAGATCTATCATCATGTGATTAGATCTTTTGGAAGTGAAATTAAAATCAAGGAGTCTGAAATTGGAACTGAAGTAGTATGCCTTGACATTTCACTGAAATTGGAACAAATGGCTTCTCTGTGTGAGGGCTGCTTTCTCTCCTCACTTTTTCAGATGAGGAGACTGAAGCAAACAGGGTTAAATGATTTGCCCAAATATTAAGTGAGGCCATATCTAACTGAGGCCATATTTGACCTGGAAGATTTGTCTTCCTGCCCTAAGGCCTCATACACTATCCACTGTACCACCAGAAGCCCTTGCTAATTATACTGGTCCCTTAAGTGTTTAGCTCCAGGATGGCTCTTAGTTAATAGGAAAGTGGTTTTTCATTTCTTTGCCTGAGTCAGGAGAGCTGGAAAGACCTGGACATCAAGAGGCTGGTAAAGTAACTTTCGGCTAAAGAAGACAGGTCAATTTGAATAAAATTAAAATGCTTGAAAGAAAGGTCTTGCTCTTGCCTAGAAATGCTGTCCCTTTCCCTTACCATAGCAAAGCTATGGAGATCTGCAAATATCTAAACTCTCCCTCTCACTCAGGACTGAAATGCTATTGTTTTGGACTAATAACTTTTCTTCCCTATAGCATCTAAACTGGAGAACCGAAAGTATTATGACTTGGATGGTGATAAAGAACTATCATGTTTAGAACTGACTCCTCAGGAAAGAAATTTACTATTTACACAACTGGCCATGTTAAAGCTGAGGCCACCAATGGAACAAGATGCCTAGCTCCATGGTCCCAGGATACAATTGGTAACAGAACCATCAAGATTCTGAGTGATTTCTCTTTGGGGGATAACTAAACTAAGCCTTTTTACCTCTAGGCAAAAAGCAGTATGTGCAAATCGCCCTGCATCTAAGCTTGGGTCATTTTTGTATGTATGGTTTTGGATCTGTTTTATTTAATAAAGCTCACTTCTTGGGAAATATTAATTCCTATCACTTTCATATTTGATTAGTCATAGAATTCTAAGTCTAGAACAGGGGCTCCAGATCCATAGACCCTCAAGATCAGTGGATAGATTTGAAGGGGTCTGATTCTGGATAAGAAAAAATGGCATTTTGTTTGCTTATTTTCATTCTGTAACTCTTGTGACCCTCTTTTGGAGGCAGGGGGATTATTGGCAAAAGATTCTGGAGTGTTTTTAAATGAGTTTGTGGAACTAGATTATTGTTTAAGGTTCCCAGACAGCTTTACATCTTTGGTCTTTGATAATAAAGGAACTTTGCTGAGAGAGAAACTGATCTTTCATATACTTTGAAATCTCTTTCCCATGGGGAATAAGCTAGGGTAAACAGGCTAGCTAAAAGCAAGCATGCTTACAGTCAATAAGTTTGAGTGGGGTCTGAACTTTCATATGATTCAGGCATTTCCCTCCTTTACTTATTTGCTTGTAAGTGGGAAAGACTGAGTTAAATCAACAACAAAATTCCAGTTACCAAGTCTCTCCTAGTAAAACCCTTTTGTACACTATCCTCCCCACCCAGACCTTTCAGCCCCAGAGTAATCAACCAATCAATCAGCTGGCTGCATTTCTTAAGTGCTTTCTAAGTTCCAGGCTCCATTAAAAGTCCTGGGGACACAAAACAAGACAAAAACTTTATCCTACCCCTCAGGTAGCTTACATTCCAACAGGAGACACACATTGAAAACAACTGTGTATTATGAAAGCATATAATGGAAAATGCTCAGTCTGGCACCAAAGATGCCAAGTCATCCAATGCATCCTGGACCATCTTCAGTGTTCTTAATTTTTGTCTCGATACTGAACTTTGGTGACTCAGGAAAACCGAGTGAGGCAGATGGTTTTGTGCTACTCTGTCTCATAGAAATCCAATTCCCAGGCAAATCCAGTCACCATCTGCCTTGCCCCACCCTCCACCCTCACCCCTCAATGTCATTGATCCTATTCAGAAACTAAGATTGGACTACAAAGATACTAGGTGTCAGGGGGGAGCTGGAGAAAGATAATTGGACTGAAGGGGGAATTTCAGGAGGGAGCTTGGTTCCCAAGAATCAAACAAAATAATTAACTCACTTGACCAATTAATCCACATAGCACCTAGTAAGTTCAAGACTCTTAGGCAGTCTTTTAAAGTTCTAGTCAGCTTCAATCTAAAAAGAGATTTTAAAAAATCAAATCTTCTCTCATATTGCAAAATCCTGGCAACAGGCCATCAGTGCTACCAAAAATCGATTGAAGTCAAGCTTACATTATGGTTTTTTTGTTCTTACCAAGGGTGTAGTAGCAACAATACTTGATCTAGGATCTGAATAGCTGGGTTCAAATGCTGATTCAGCCACTTTTTATATAGGACAAGTGACAAGATCTCTGGCCCTTGGTTTCCTCCCATATCATGGGGGGGGTGGGGTTGGAGGGGGCAGGAAGCATGACCTTCAATCAACTGATCCATAAACATTTGTTAAATTCGAAGTATGTGCCAGGTATTGTGATAAGCACATGGAATACAAAAAGAGGCAAAAAGCAGACCCTGCCCTCAAGGAGCTTACAACTGAATGGGTCTTGCAATGTGACTTTGGCATTTAAGCTCAAAGAATACACTAGAGGGACAAATCTTGGTATCTAGTTTAGTTGGTTGTTGTCCTTTATTCTTGAGGAGGGCCAAAATCACATCACAATTCTAGAGTCAAGTTACTGCATCTGACTGTGGCTGATCAAATTTGGAATGTTCTACCACAGTTTGGGCACAAATAGCCCATGTGAATATCTGGTGATAAATTTGCTCATCTCACATTTCTTTTAGTTACTTCAGTTCTGCTTTGCTTATACAGCACAGCACCTTCTCTAAAGAGGGCATGCCATGCTGAGCTGTCCTGTGCCAGTGTCTCCCATATAATAAATTAATTCCAAAGTCATTGAGAAAGACCTTGAGAATGTACTTGTGTTGCTCCTTCTGACCACCATGTGAATGCCCTGCCTGAGTTCTCCATAAAATAGTCTTTACATTTGAATAGCATGGCCATCCCATTGGAGTCCTGCCCTTTGAAGCAGAGTTTTAATGGTTGGAAGCAAGGTTTGAGTTGAGACCTCAATGCTTTAGTTCCTTCCCAGTCAGCAATGGAGTGAAACAAGGCCTTGTGCTTGCTCCTTTTTAGCATGTTTTTTTCAGTCATGTTGTCAAATGCTTTCAATGAGGATGAATATGCATGCAGGTCAGTTACCACGCTGATGGTAAATCCTTGAACTGAAAAGGACCAAATATAACATGGTACTGGTGGACTGACTGCTGCACCTTGCATAGTTCAGAAGTCAGGCTCTAAGATTTAATTGAGGAAAATGAAATTGTGGCAACTGGAGGAATGAATGTTAAGGCATGTGGAATCATAACTTTAAACCATGACCATTTGAAATCTGCACATTACCACGCTGATGGTAAATCCTTGAACTGAAAAGGACCAAATATAACATGGTACTGGTGGACTGACTGCTGCACCTTGCATAGTTCAGAAGTCAGGCTCTAAGATTTAATTGAGGAAAATGAAATTGTGGCAACTGGAGGAATGAATGTTAAGGCATGTGGAATCATAACTTTAAACCATGACCATTTGAAATCTGCACATGAAATGGACCTCCAAGTGAAATGAATACTCGGACAGAATCACCAGGCCAAGACCATCAGTAATCGAATTCAGGAAGCGTTTATTAGCTGGCCAGTGGCAGTCCTAGGGACAAAGTCCCAGGAGCTGCCCTGAACCCCAGTAGACACACAGTTTAAATAGTCCAAAAGCCACCATCATATCAGGGGCAGGCTGGTCAGGCAGGATATGGGTCGGGGGCACTCTTAGATAAGGCAGGTTGTTCAATGACCGAAGGGAGGATTCTTGGGTTTACAAGGCTTACTACTTTAGCAGGATGAGATAAGAGTGGGCTGGGGCACACTGGGTTAAAGATGTTCCATAACCTAGCGGAATGGAGGATTCTTGGGTTTACAAGAATTCAGGATACAAAGATGGGTCCCTCATAAGCCAGTGAAATGTCAAGGCTTACAACTTCACTCCCCCCTGTTTTAGGTCAGACTAAGGATTCTTCCGATTCTAGGGTTTTGTAGGACATGTGGATTGCAAAGAGTTTGGTGGCCTCAAGTCTGGATTGGATAAAAGAGAGTAGGTGGTTAATCAGACAGGGGCCGATGGTCAGGGTTAGCAGGAGACGAAGCAGAGGGCCAGCAAGGGCAGAGAGAAGGGTCATCAACCAGGGGGACCAGTCATCCAGGGACTGGTATCAAGAGGAGGTGGATCTGCAGGCTTGATGCCAAGAGTCCAAGCGCTTATGGAGAGTGGCAAGGGATTCTGGTATAACTCCAGATCTGTTAGCATAAAAACAACAGGTTTCGCCCAGGGCCATGCACAGACCCCCCCTGTTTTAGGAACAGGAGATCCAACCCTCGTCGATTTTGCAGGACAACCTCTGCCAAGGAGTCCAAGGAAGATTCCAAATGGGTGACCAAGCCCTGTAGGGACCTAAGGTCTTGGTCCACCTATTTGCTGAGGGACTGAAAATTTGTGTTGTCTTTGACCAGGGCTGCCACCCCCCAGCTGTGGAGCCTGCAATGTCTAGGCCCACCAGGAGGGGAACAAGGATGGGGGTTGCCCGTGGCTGCCTCAAAATGTCAAAATGTTCAGATGCCCCCTCCTCAGAGTAAATGTAAACCTGGGGAAGTACATGAGCCACTACACATAGCTCATTCGGGTCAGTGAAATGTACTTCCCCAAGACAAGTTGTGAGGGCAAGGGTACAAGCGAACCAGAGTCTCTCTGGAGGCATTAGGAACCGGTCAGAGTCCTTTTTGGGAGTAATCACCCAAGACTCCTGGCAGGTTGCCGGTAGGGGTGGCCAACCATTGTTCAGCCGGTTGAGCAGGTTGTGACCGGCCACCTTCACAGGATTGTATGGTCGAGGGTGTCTCAGGAGGGTGGTCACTGGATGCCTCAAGCAGGGTATGGACAGCAGCTTGCACCTCTGTCAATGCCTGTAAGGACTTCAGAAGACTAGTATTAGTGAGGTCAAGAGGTTCAGATTCAGATACCCGGGGTAAAATGGGAGGGGGAATGCCAAACATGACCTCAAAGGGTGATAGGGAAAGAGTAGCAGGATTTGGGGTACACCTGACTCGAAGTAGGGCAAAGGGAAGGAGGCTCACCCAAGTTTCGCCGGTTTCTACTTTTAATTTAGCAATGTGCTTCTTCAAGGTCCTATTCATCCTTTCCACCTGTCCTGAACTTTGTTGCCTATAAGCACAATGCAACTTCCATCTAACCCCAAGCATCTTAGACAAATTCTGCACTACCGAGGAGACAAAGGCAGGTCCATAGTCAGATCCTATAGTCATTGGAATACCAAATCTGGGAAGGATCTCAAAAAGCAGCTTCTTAGCTACTACTATGGCTGTTTCAGACTTTGCCGGGAAGGCTTAGCTTATTGTTTCAGGCAGAGATAAACAGTTCATGAGTTGTTGCTGGGCAGAGTGCTGGCAGGGGGAAGGGGCAGAGTTAATGTTTTGAGACGGGGGGAGGTGTGACGTTACAGACTGCTTTTACAAATAGGTTTTACAGACATAGATCCCAAAGCACCCCATTTACAAGTTGATGTTACAGATTGATACTACAAACTGATGTTACAAACATATATACATTCTAAGGACCCCTTCATCCACCCTTAAACAGATGGCACCCAAATAATTTGGGGGCAAGGGGCGATGATCTCAGCTTCCTGAACTGCTTCTCACTAGGAAGGGGCGTAGAGCTGTCCCTGCCTCACAGGGTTCCATCGCTCAAGGGGGTGTGGTCTATAGCCAGTGTCCAGAACCTGGCCTATGCCAGGTCCAGAGGGTGAAGGGTCATGATCTTGGACAGGGGTTGGTACTCAGCCTGAGCTGTCATCTGCAAGTGAAGGGTGCTGAACCTAGAAGACACAAATCTAACCAGGAGATTAAACAAACAAGGGCCAAAAAGAAGTAAGAGAAAATTGACCAGAAGTGGAGTGAGGATGGGCTAGTATAACCCATTACTCAGACTTTTTCACTTTCCTTCCTATTTCTACATACTACATAGACAAGTGTAAGGGTTATGGGATTTAAAGATCTTCCATGCCCCATTGGACTTGCTGACATAGCAGGAAGGGGAGGGGCAAGAGGAAGCGGAAGAAGAGTTAGAGTTCCGGTGGGGACTGGCGGTGGCCGTGGCAGCAGCAGCAGCAGCAGCAGTAGCAGCCAAGATAGAGGTGGAGGCACAAACTCCTTTTTGAGCCAGCCACAATTTCTGCTAAGGACTCTTGTTGGGGACTGCCAGGGACCAGAACTGCGGGGGGCCGGAGCTGTTGTGAGCACGCTTCCTGGACGCTGAGCAGTTGCTGTGAGTGGGGAGAGAAGTACCTTTGCCTGAGGTAGCCTGTTCTGTTTTGAAGGCTCAAGAATGTGGTTGTTTACTACGTTAACTACTTGTGCCAATTTCATAACTACCCTGATGGCTTTGACTTTCTGGTTTTGGGACTCGGTTATTTGGTATTTTAATAAATTCTCTGGCTTTATCCCCCATATAGAGAGACTGATATATTTTGTGATTAATAACCACATAAGCCTATTTATAATTGCCATAGGCATAGTGAATATTGCATTGTTAATACAAGATACCTCATAAATTTTTGTTCTTTTACCAACATAGCTGTACTGCCTTTAACAAAGGAGGTTCCTAACTAGGTTACTTAAGATGAAATTATAGTGATGTAGGCTGAAACTCCAATGATTGGTCAGTGTACACTTGAATTTCCCACTGGCGGGGAAACCCTAGGCTGGGTCTCCCACCCACAGATCAATCAAGGGTAAGCAAGGGGTGGGGGTTCTGCCTGTTTACAGATTAAGCAAGGTGGAGTTCTCTGTTCAATTAAGGGAAGGTTGGGCTGCCTGTTTTACAAATCAAGGAAAGGGTGAGTGGATTTGTGTCTGACATTCAGGAAGGGCAAAGTGACAAATCAAAGAGGGAAGGGTAGAGTGGAGCTGGGGAATGATGGGGATTATGGGGGGGCCGAGCAAGGAGGTAAAAGGGGAATCGGGGAGAGGATCAGATAGTCTTAGTTTTAGGGGGTGCTCGTGGACTTCTGTTTTCCATTCTGAGGTGACAGCAGGCTTCACTCTGGTGTAATGTCATGTGGGGATAGAGTCCACTTTGACAGCAGTAGGTGTAGTGGGGATCATGATGTGTGGTCCCTTCCACCTCTGCTCCAGACCATGAATTTCTTTTTACCAGCACAGAATCCCCAGGTTGAAACAGGTAAGCTGAGGTAGAACTCCAGATCAGGATCAGGATCAGGAGAGCTGAGGGAAGGAGTTTTTTTTTTTTTTTCTGAATCGACTGCAGACCCTGAAGGAGCTTGATAAGGGAAGAGTTAGTGATTTCAGCTTTTAGGTCTTCCCAGATTAGAGGAAGAATGGGTGGTAATCTTCCATATGTTAGGGAATGGTCTGGACTTTCTCAGCCTTGAGTTCTGAGCTCTGAGAAAATTTCAGATGCCGGCTGCTCAAGGAAGTCAAAGCTGAGAATCCAAGGACCTGATCATCTCCCCCTTAAACAGTTGGGAGCAAAAATCATTTGGGTAGATCTATGTTTCATAGGAAGCTGGGTACAGATTATATATACAGTATACAGTATACAGTGAATACAGATTCACTCAGGAAGAAAGATAATTCAGAAATTGAATCCTTAACATACATTCAGTTACAAATGTTAAAACTTTTGCTTAGAGCATGAAACAACTACAAATTTGGATCAAAAAAGCCAGATCTCTTCTGTTTTCACAACTCAATTACATTAGTTTAGCAATAAATTTATCTTGCAAATGAAAGTTTTAATAGGCCTCTCAAAATTACACTAGAGACTTGAAAATTTCTTCTGAAAGTATTTTCCCTTCTTTTAAAACAGTTTCAAGATTTATAATTGATCACTAAACTTTTAGGAAGAAAGTTAGTTTAAAATGATCTTAAGCAATTCGCATACTTTCTGCACATGTTCCAATTCCAAATGAAAAATAATATTAGATTTTCCAGTGAGCTTACACGAAAGAACCCATATCTGTTACTACTTGCTCTGATCATAGAAACTTGCTATAGAAGGAGAAAAGCAGGGACATGTGACATTCCAAATAGGACAGGATAAAACATCCTTGACTCTGTTTAAATTCAGGTAAAGTCACAGATATCCAACCATGCAGTATCTGTTCCATCTTATAGCTAGACTCAGGAATAGGTGGGAAACATTCCTTTTCAAAGGAATCCCATGGGTAAACTGAGCCAGGAGGGATCCCATCCCAGACAGAGGCTAAGATTGTCCCTTCTGCCTTTACCAAATGTAGACTTCCACCTATCAGCAGTGCAGGATCACATTCTCTCTGAGTAGCTTGTGGCATTTTCTCCGAGATACTGATTTAATGCAGACAACTATACCCAAATTCAAACTCAAAATAAAATTTAGTTATGGTCCCAAGTGCCTTTTACCTTAAACAACAAGCTTCGCCAATCACAGCTTAGAGCTAGTTTATTTTTATTTTCATGGAGCTGCACTAAGCAATGATGATTCATCAGGTCTCACAAATGTAAGGAATTCCATTTACCATCTTTCCTTCTGAAATCTAAAAGCCAATTGATAGAAATCCTTCTAATCTTTGCAACTTCTTAGCAAGTTAGGTTCATTTAAAACTACCCTTAAACAAATTCCTTTCCCAGGCTGAATGACCTTGCCTAATAGAGATAGTTCCTAGGGAATTTGGCAGTTTTACAACAGAAGGAAAATTTATATGAATTCTAAGCAGGAGAGACTGGGGGAAGGGCTAATAATGATGCCCCTGCTTAGCCAATTCCCATACATGCAGGAGGACTGTTCTGAATGGGCAGAAGTGGTCAGAATAAAGTTTTCATCCAGTCTCCTCCTTTCCACATATAGTAATCAATTAACAATTTTAGATTTTAGTATTAAAGCAAATTCCCACAGTTTCATCAAATCATTCTGATTATAAGCAATTAACTACCGATAATATTTAATTCACTAATGGGCAGATTTCTCTACCTGCTGTCCTTTCCCTGCTTCCTCTCCCAGGACTAATAAGATTGTTTCCCCATCATCTCATACCAAAGATCTTATAATCATTTCTTCATAAGAATATTTCCCTTTTTCAAAAACAGTTTATCCTGATATCATTAACTACTATACAATTCCTAAATTCTCTGGTCATAAATTCTTTCTCCCAGTAATTACCAAAAAAAAAACAAAAAAAAACCAAGGAGGTCTCACAGGTCTTTTCTTCGCACAATTACCAATAATTACCTTTTACAGGTATACTTTTGTAAATACTTGGTTTATGCGATAACCAATAGCTTGGTTACACAATCTTACAAGTTTAAACAGTCTTAACTGAAACTTCATTTTAAACAAAGACAGACTTGGAAGCTTATGATTTCCCAAATTACAATACTCCGAGACTTTAAGAAAAACTGCTTCTTATACAGCATAGATAATACAACTTTTTACCAGTAACAATACCATAAACAATTATCATGTTCTTAAATTTGAACTTTGAAATAAAAACAAATGAATTACCAATCTGGTGACCTTAAAAATCAAGTTGTTTTTTGTTTTGTTTTTTTTTGAAGTTACACAGAACTAAAATTTTCTTGTTGCCACACACCCAATCAACTTATCACTAGAAATCAATTACATCCTGGAATCTCACATAGATGGTCAATGTGGTGATTCATAAACCTTCAAATTAACATAAATACATCCTTAGATGAAGCAAGCTTAAAAACCACATCCCTATATTTTTCTTTCCTTTTTTTTTTCAAGTTTCTCATTTGCTCAATAAGAATTCTACAAAATGCCTTTACAATTCACTGTGCATAATGATTCATTTCATCATTAGTAAGGTGGAAACCATAATTTTAAGTCACTGCATATTTCCAGAATAGCCAAAAAGTTAAATGAACAATCAGCTATCACAGTAAATATCAGCAATTATTACTACCACCTGTTTGTATCCCAAATATAACAGCTTTAAATTGTCAGATCTTATAACATAAAAAAATCTAATTCACATGAAACAAACATAAGACAGGATTAGCAGAACTGATAAAGTAACATAACTGATTTTACACAACTTTTTGTCCATCTTTTAGTTTCAACAATTTTCAGATTGAAAACTGCTTTATCTAACAACATTTCTGGCTCACAATGGTCACTCAAACTTTTACAGTATAAGAGGATTTTACAATTTAGAGATACCATTATAACACAATGACATTATGACATTAATTGCATTTCCAATTCATCACATACAAAAATTACTGATAGAAAAATTGGGCTTACCAAGTACAGAGGCTTTTCTTCTCTCCCCACAACTGCAGAGCCTGGTTGAGGACCCAGGCCTGTAATGGAAATGCAAATTTAAAGATCTTCCCTGCCCCTAGCTTAAGTGCACCTGGAGCCTGTGGTGGGAGGCTTGTTTTTCAGGAAAGCCCACACCTTGATACTTTGTGATTGGGCAGTGGGTCCAGAAGGTTGTTACATTCTCTGAGCCAGGAGAAGGCTATATAAACCCTTAGGAGAGGCTTTGCTTTGGGGCTCACTTTGAGAAGTGTTGGGTGATTTGACCAGATGAGACTCTGGGAAGCCGTTGTTGAGAGCCCCCCGGCTTTGAAAACCCAGATGTTGATGCTTCCCTCTCTGGTAACTGTGATTTAGTATTGATATAATGGTAGGACAGTTTGGAAGCCTGTCTGTTTGATCTGTAAGTTCTGTAACTCTGAAGTTCGGGGTGCTGACCTTTTTCCCCTGAACTAGGTAATGTATGTTTGTTTGATTAAAATAAGCTTGTTAACCCATTTTGAGTTGCTTTCCTTTTGAAAAGCAGATCTAAGAACCTGTGCTGGCAGTCACCCTGGGGATATTGGGGTGCTTGCTGCTACAAGGCCTTTGAAAGGAGAGAGGGTCATCCTCATGCCTGGAGGTGTGGGATTCGGGGTACCCTGGGGTGTTGCCAGGCCCCTCAATATAGCTGCAGCTCCCCCTTCTTTTTCAAGTGGGGGAGCTTAACTCAAATTCCCTATATTCTTTAGCACTCTCTATTTTTTTTTTAGAATGAGAGACTTTAATAAATTTTTGTAAAATGTTTTCAGCCGATTTAACTTTTACTCCAATAAACTTTATGTATGTGTCCACTCCTTACAAAAACTTCCTTGAAAGTGATAGCTTTGATCTCTCCAGCAAGTGATATTGGGGGGGGGGGCGCCTTCCCCCTTTCTCACTACTAGAGAACCCAAAAGAAAATTCACTTTTTCTTGTCAAATCTTAGAAAATATCCCAATTTGCCTAAATACCAAATAGTACAATGAATTCTGACTTATCTTTTTTTTTTTAATTTTTTTTTTTTTAAGCAATTGGGGTTAAGTAACTTGCTCAAGGTTACACGGCTAGTCATTATTTATGTGTGGGTGCTCATTTTCTGAGGCCGGATTTGATCTCGGGTCATCCCAACTCCGAGGCCGTCATTCTTACTCACTGCGCCACTTAGCCGCCCCTTTTAGGGCAATTGGGGTTAAGTAACTTGCCCAAGGTCACACGGCTAGGTTTTTGTTTGTGTGGGTTAAGTGTCTGAGGCCGGACTCGAACTCAGGTCCTTCTGACTCCAGGGCCGGCGCTCTGCTCACTGCGCCACCTAGCCGCCCCCTGACTTATCTTTAGCATCAAATTAGGAGTGACACTCTTTACTTCTCATATGAATTTAATTGACTAACAGTTTTATTCTAATACACAAATTTTTCCTTTTAGGTGAGGCAGGAAATAGTAAAATTCTCGTCTGCCTGCCTCTCTTTCTCTCCTTCTCCAGCCTACCTTCAGCATCGGTGAAGGGAGCTTGTCCGGGGTTGTTGACCACCGGGGTTTCTCTCAGGGGGAAATAGCTGGGCAGAAGTGGAGGTTTTGTCAGGACTTGGGACCTGGTCCCTAGATACTGAACCAGGGCCATAGGGGGTGCCCCCACGAGTATGTGAGGGACCAGTGAGATCAAAGGTAGAGTCCAGCTGGACCAGGTAGGGAGGTGGAGGAGCAGAGGGGGATAGGGGGACCCCCGGAACCCCCATCTCCTCTGGGGAGGGAGATAAAACAGGATATAGGGGAGGTTTGATGTTAGCAAAATCTTTTAACACTTGTTGGAGTGGGGTCTAGGAGCTAGATGTTGATTGCCCCATTCTTAACTAAATGAGAGACTCTTGCAGTGAAAGTGGTTAAGCCCCGCAGGTAGAAGACAGTGGACTGACAAAAAGTAGAACACAATATACACAGAGCAAAACAGACAGTGACAAGGCAGAAGCAAAGTTCCCCAGGGAGCATTTCAGGAAGAACTGAGAGTGAAAGAAAAGAAATAAACAGGCTCCCACACCCGGCGTCCCGGGGCAGAGCAGTGAAGATGGGTTGTGCCTCGTCAGGCCCCATACAGTCACACACCAGAAGAGTACTCACCAGAACAGATACAGAACGCTTCAGAGAGAATTTGGCGGGTTCGATGTTCATCAAAAGGCACCATCAGAGAGGGGGGCCGATATAAGCAAATCTGTGGCCTCCCCCACCCTCTATCAGCGCCTCTGGGCGAAGCCGAAACCCCGGTCATGGGGAGGCTAACAGGTGACTAATCAACTCAAGACCTCGGTCTTGAAGGATAATTTCTAGTTTCTTATTTTTCATCATGGCTTCCAATAATTTTTAAAATTTGTCTCCTGGATCTATTTTCCAGGTCAGTGGTTTTTCTGATAAGATGTTTCACTTTACCTTCTGTTTTCTCACTTGTTTGTATCTGTTTAATCATATCGTGATTTCTTATGAAGTCACTAGCTTCCATTTGCTCCAATATAATTCTGAAGGAATTATTCTCTTCAGTGAGCTTTTAAGATTCTTTTTCCATCTATATTATTTGTCATTTTAAGAAATTCTTCTCCTCATTGGCTTTTTGAGCATCTTTTGCCATTTGAGTTAGTCTATTTCTTTTTTTTTAAACAAATGCTTTATTAACTTCTGTTTTACATCATTCATTTCCACCGGATTTTGAGTTACAATCATTTTCCCTCCGTTATTCCCCTACCCAACATCCCAGAATAGCAGTCCCACAAGATATCGCTTCCTCCAATCTGCTCTCTCCCATACCTTCTCCCATACCCCCTTCGACTTTTCCATTAGAGGAAGGTGAATCTTTGTGTCCCAATGCCTGCACATCTTATCTCCCAATTATAAGCAAAAGAGTATTAATAATAGTATTTATATATATTTGAAACATTTAATCTTAAGACCTCAAATTTCAGATCCACTTCCTTCCTCCCTTGTCACCCATTCCCTCTTGGGAGAAAAGTAATTCAGTATATGTTGTACATGTCTAGCTATGCAAAACATTATCATAGTAGATATATTGTACAAGGCTGCTTATAATTCCCTCCCACTCATCCCATCCCCCACCTGGTCCATTCCCTACATGATCCTGTCCCTCTTCTATAGTGGGTACTTCCAACCTCCCCTCCCCCCAAGGATGCCCTCCCATCCATCATCCCTCCTCTCATTCCCCTACCCCCTATTCTGCTGAAGGTTGAGATATCCCATTTAGTATGTATGTCATTCTCTCCCTGAACCAAATTCAATGAGAATGTGGTTTTGCCTTTTTGCCTTCCTATTCTCCCCCTCCCTTGCAACCACTTTCCCTTGCTTCTTCTACATGATAGTTTGCCCTACATTGTCTTTCCCCATCTCCTCTTGCCACTTTCCTCTCTCACCTCATAATTTCACCCCTTAAGCATCATCCCTTCCCAACAAATTCAACTTATGCCCTCTATCCATATATAACTGTAACCATATACACACACATTCACATATGTATTCATATGACCACACCCCTTCTTCCATTATTTTCATAGTGAGAAAGATATCATCAGTCACAGTTATTGCTTTTCCATATAGGAATGTAAATAGTTCAACTTTGATAAGTTCCTTTTGATTTCTTTTCCCTGATTACTTTCTCAGGCATCTCTTCCTTCTTATGTCTGGGTGTCAAATTTTCTATTCAATTCTGGTTTTTTCCTCAAGAATGCTTGAAAGTCCTCTATTCCACTGAATGACCATATTTTCCCCTGAAACAAAATACTCAGTTTGCTGGGTAGGTGACCCTTGGGTTCATTCCCAGTTCTTTTGCCCTCTGGAATATCATATTCCATGCCCTTCGATCTCTCAGTGTAGAAGCTGCCAGGTCCTGGGCTATTCTGATTGTGTTTCCACAATATTGAAATTGTTTCTTCCTGGCTGCTTGGAGTATTTTCTCCTTGATCTGGGGATTCTGGAACCTGGCTATAATATTCCTGGGAGTTTTCTTTTGGGGTCTTTTTCAGGAGGTGATCGGTGGATTCTTTCAACCTCTATTTTGCCCTCTGGATCTAAAACATCAGGGCAGTTTTCCTTGAGAATTTCTTGAAGGGTGATTTCTAGGTTCTTTCCTTGATCATGGCTTTCAGGTAGTCCAATAATTTTTAAATTGTCTCTCCTGGATCTATTTTCCAGGTCAGTGGTTTTTCCATGAGATATTTCACATTGCCTTCTAATCTTTCATTTGTTTGGATCTGCTTGACAGCATCTTGATTTCTCATAAAGTCATTAGCTTCCATTTGCTCCAGTCTAACTCTGAAGGAATGAATCTCCTCAGTGAACTTCTGAGATTCTTTTTCCATCTGGCAAATTCGACTTTTTAAGGCATTCTTCTCCTCATTGCCCTTTTGGGCCTCCTTTGCCATTTGAGTTAGTCTATTTTTTAAGGTGGTGTTTTCCTCAGTCAGGCTGTTGACCCTCATTTCATACTTTTCCTGCATCCTTCTCATTTCTCTTCGCAGTTTTTCCTCCACTTCTCTTATTTGGTTTTTAAAGTCCTTCTTAAGGTCCTCTATAGCCTGCAACCCGCTCATGGTTTCCCCTGGGGCTTTTGGAGCAGGACTTCTGACCTCACAGTCCTTTTCCCGCTCTATGCCCCCAAAATAGGAGTCTAGGGTTGCATTTTTCTGTTTCCTTTGCCTTGGCATGTTGCCACTTCATTACTTGACTTTTGGGCTTGTTGCCACACTATGGCTTTAAGGCCAGATAGAGGAATTTTCGTCCCAAACGTGTGGGGGGCAACTTCCGTTTCTGGCAAGCTGTAAACTCACCCACGATTTCCACCCTAGATCACAATCCAGATCCAGGGAGGTTAAAGCAAGAGCGATTACCCCCCAAGACTGATCGCTGGATCTTCCTACAATTCGCAGGCCAGGAGCTGGAGCTGCCTCTGAAAACTACAAAATGGCATGTCTCCTCAGTGGCTTCTAGCCCCCAGGGGAGGAAGCCGGTGCATTCCCCAAATACTGGTCCCAAAGTCCATAGGGCACTAACCTCTCACTTTGTCCTAGGCATGTCTCTGTTGATAATTCTGGAGTCGCCACAGCTGCTGGTGTTCTGGGATCTCTCCAGCCAGCTTCTGGCCTTGCCGCCCTAGGGCTAAAACCTCGGCTCACATGGACCTGGGCTCAGCTCGACTTGGCTGGGCTCGGCTCCCCTGGCTCTGCGCCCTGTGCGCTGCCGGCTCCCAGACCATTGCGGTGGTCCTTCCTGCAGGGCTGCTGGGCTGTCCTCATCGGGAGGTTAGCTTCTCTGTGTCATTCTGTGGGTGATAGGGCTCCAGAAATTGTTCAGAGTTCCCTTTTACATAGTTTGGAGGGAATCTGGGGGCAGAGTGGCTTGGATGAGCTGTTTCTCACAATCAGTCTTATTAAAAGCATAGTAATAAATGTAGCTTTACTTAAAGTGATAAGTATCTATCCAAAACCATCAGCAAGCATTATCTGTGACGGGGATGAGCTAGAAGCCTTCCTAATAAGATCAGGGTGAAACAAGGATGCTCATTATCACCACTATTTTTCAGTATTATACTAGATAGCTATAGCAATCAGAAAAGAAAAAGAAATGAAAGGAAATGGAGCAGGCAATGAGAAAACAGAAAACTATCATCTTTTACAGATGATTTGATGATATGTTCAAAGAATCCTTGAGAATCAAATAAAAAACTAGTCAAAAGCATTAACAAATTCAGCAAAGGTTGAGGATATAAAATAAACACACTTGAATTGTCAGCATTTCTTTTTTTTCCTTTTGGTGGGCAAATGGGGTTAAGTAACTTGCCCAAGGTTACACGGCTAGGTTTTTTTGTTTGTTTGTTTTTGTGCATTAAGTGTCTGAGGTCAGATCCGAACTCAGGTCCTTCTGACTCCAGGGCCAACGCTCTACTCACTGTGCCACCTAGCCACCCCTGTCAACGTTTCTATATATTAGCTACTAAGTCCAGCAGCAAGAGACAGAAAGAGAAATTCCATGTAAAATAATTGCATACAAGAGAAAATACTCGTGAGTCTACCTACCAAGACAAATCTAGGAACTCTATGGACACAGTTACAAAATACTTTTTACACAAATAAAGTTAGATGCAAACAACTGCAAAAATATTAATTGGTCATAGGTAGACTAAGCCGATATAATAAAAATGACAATTCTAAAAAGAAAACCAATTTTTAAAAAAATGACCATTCTAGGGGCGGCTTGAGCAAGTTACTTAACCCCAATTGCTTAAAAAAAAATGACAATTCTACCTACATGAATTTACTTGTTGAGTGCCATACTGATCAATGTACCAAAAATACTTTCTAAAGCTAGAAAAAAAAATAATAAAATTCCTTTAAGAGAGCAAAGCATAAAGAATATCAAAGGAATCAATGAAAAAATGTTAAGGGAGGTGGCATGGGAGTTTATTATTTTGTCAATTTTCAACACTGTCACACATTTTGTAACCACATTTGGGGTTTTCTTGGTAAAGATACTGAAGTGTTTTCTGATTTCCTTCTCAACATCATTTTACAGATAAGGAAACTGAGGCAAACAGGGTTCAGTGACTTGCCCAGGGTTTCACAGCTAATACTCATTCATCTAGCTTAAATGGGTACCCACTGTTAGAGCCTCAGCTTTCTGGTCCAATGCTCTCTGATTTCTCTTCATGGTTCCCATAAGGAGCTGTATGGACAGTTTTGACCAGCAGTCTGGTTTATTTGTTGTCCACAGCAATCACAAGTAGAATCAGCAGAATAGCAATTATAAGTGGGTCTCTGGCTTCTCTAGTAGAACCACTTCACGGAACAAGGGACCTTCTGTCAGGTTTGATTTGTCTATTGGCCTGGGGTCAGAGGGAAAAGATAGTTAGAAAGGTTGTCATCTTACTTGGATTTGATATGAAATACCTTTGGAGAAGTATGGCCTAGAAAAATGACCAATGGGGAGGGGGGGGTACAGTCAAGATGGCAAAGTAGAAACAGGACTTCCTCGGGGCTCTGGCTTCTACCTCCCTCAATTCATGCAAAAGTGGACTCTGAACAAACTTTGGAGCTACAGAACCCACAAAATGACATAGAGAAGCTAACCTCCCTCTGAGGACAGCCTGGCAGGCCAGCAGCAAGCAACCAGTGTAGAGCTCTGGGAGCTGACCCCAGCCCCTGACAAACCTGAGGTTTTAGCCCCAGGGCAACCCTGATCAATCACTGGCTGGAGAGACCCCAGAACTCCAGCACCTCTAGCAGTTTCCATAATTATCAACACATACATGCTAAAGACAGTGAGATGTCAGTGCAGTGTGGACTTTGGGATCTAATAGATGGGAGTGTGGTCAGCCTTTGCCCCTGGGCCAAGAAGCCTTTGAGGCTCTCTGGCCATGCAGCCGCCCCCTGGTTTGCAGTTTACAGGGGGAACAAGTGACCAATCTGAGGGGTTGTGGCTCTTGCTTTAACCTGCTTGCACCTGGATTGCTGTCTAGGGTGAAGGTCCTGGGGTGTGCGATCAGCTTGCCAGAGGGTGTGGAAGCTTCAGAGAGGGCATCCAACTAATACATTCAGCAACTGAGAAAACCCCAGTGACTTGGGACAAAGTTCTCCTCTCTGGAAGCAGAGTTCTACTGTGGCAAATAGCTGAAAAAGTCAATTAATTAAGTGGCAACATAAGCAGGCAAAGGAAGCAAAGCAGACACACAAATCTGAAATTAGATTCCTATTTGGGGACAAAAAGGATCAAAACATGGAATAGGAGGAAGACAACAAAGTCAGAACTCCTGCACCAAAAGCTTCTCAGAAAAATATGAGCTGGTTAAAGGAAATAGAGGACTTTAAGAATGACATAAGAGAAGTGGAAGAAAAATTGGGAATAGAAAGAATAATGATGCAAGAAAATGATGAAATGAGAGTCAACAGCATGACTGAGGAAAATAACACCTTAAAAAATAGATTAACTCAAATGGCAAAAGATGCTCAAAAAGACAATTAAGAGAAGAATGCCTTAAAAAGCTGAATGTGCCAGATGGAAAAAGAATCTCAAAAGCTCACTGAGGAGAATCATTCCTTCAGAATTAGATTGGAGCAAATGGTAGCTAGTGACTTTATGAGGAATTAGGATACTGTTAAACAAATCCAAAGAAATGAAAGAATAGAAGGCAACTTGAAATATCTCATGGGAAAAACCACTGACCTGGAAAATAGATCCAGGAGAGACAATCGAAAAAATTGTTGTACTACCTGAAAGCCATGATTAAAAAAAAAGAACCTAAAAATCATCCTTCAAGAAATTCTCAAGGAAAACTGCCCTGATGTTTTAGAACCAGATGGCAAAATAGAAGTTGAAAGAATCCACCCATCACCTCCTAAAAAGATCCCAAAAAGTAAACTCCTAGGAATATTATAGGCAGGTTCCAAAATTCCCCGATCGAGGAGAGAATATTACAAGCAGTCAGGAAGAAACAATTTCAATATTGTGGAAACACATTCAGGATAACACAGGATCTTACAGCTTCTATCCTGAGGGATCTGAAGACTTGGAATATGATATTATGGAGGTCAAAGGAGCTGGGATTAAAACCAAGAATCACCTACCCAGCAAAACTGAGTATTATGTTTCAGGAGAGAATATGGTCATTCAGTGGAACAGAGGACTTTCAAGTATTTTTGAAGAAAAAATGAGAGTTTTAGAAAATTTGTCATCTAGACATAAGAAGCATGAGAAAGTGAACAGGGAAAAGAAATCATAAGGAACTTATCAAAGTTGCACTATTTACATTCCTACATGGAAAAATGATAATTGTAAGTGATGAAACTTTTCTCAGTATGAAAATAGTTGAAGGGAATAGAAATATGTATATAGGTGTATAATACATATGTGAATGTATGTATATATGTTTACAGGTATATATAGATAGAGGGCACAGGACCAATTGAATAGGAAGGGATGATACTTAAAAAGTGAAATTAAGAGGTGAGACAGGAATATAATGTGAGATGGGAAGAGACAGAATGGGAAAACAGATGCTCCACAACTGAATTGATTAATGAAAAATAATCATATTTGCTAAGAGGGAGATGGATTATGACATGGAAGGAAAAGAAATAGAAACTTTTCCTTTATACTTTGAAACACTTTTAGTACAGGAATTATTTTGAAAGAATGTTGTCCATTGCAAGCTGGCCAGAATAATCTGACACAGTGTGAATCTGTGCTAGATAATTCTATGGCCCCTTCATGGGGGCAAGATGGGTCTTATATAAAGAAAGGTTGTGGGAGGAATTTAGAGGTTGTTTAGGGAGGGTCTTCTGGAGGAGTGAAATGAGATCAGACTCTAGCCAAGAGAGATTAAGGGTGGGAAGTAGGTGGAGGTTACTTGAAGATAGAGACAATGGAGTGCTAGGCTAGTTTAAGGGTGTAGAGCATCAAGGGAGTAGAGCTAACTGGACAAAGGAGGGCTAGGCTAGTAACAAACATTTGCTCCTGCTTATTGCCTCAAGCAAATGCCCCATCAAATGGGAAGATTCAAGGAGAGTTCTAGGGGGTTTCCCAGAGCTTATACTTCATCAATGTCACAGTCAGGGACCTAAGAATGAACTCCCCTAGCGGGGAACTCGCCCAAGATTTGTAGGGAAGGTTCAGTAACAAACAGATCCTGTAAGAATTCATTTTGCATAAACAAGATTATCTTGTCCTAGTTCTTAAAAAGATCTGGTATTGATGCGGTTTTATGTGGTTCAGGTCCCCCTCAAGGACTGAAGTGCAGAAGAAGATCTTCTGGTATGAATTCCTGGACTCAAGCATCCTTTAAGTAAAGTTGCAAAGGTCTATTCTAATGCCAATATGAAGGGCCAAGGTCCTTAAAGAATCTGCCATGCCAGAACCTGAATGATGCTAAATTTATATAGAAAAAGTAGGGGATTATCTGGCAGATATGCTAATTAGGTGATAACATACAACCATAGTCACAGATGTCATTCACCACTGGACACCAGGGGAAGAGGTTTCTCAGGGGTGTAGTTTTGGTCGGTTATGTCTGTAGCAATGATGGGGTATAAGCTCTGGGCAACCCCTTGAACTCTGATTGAATCTTCCCACTGCATGAGGCATTTGCCTTTCCTTTTAGCCAGGGCCAGATCTTTCCTTCTTTTAACCTAACCTAGCCCTCCACTGTCCAGTTATTTCCCTCCCTTGATCCTATCAATTTCTATTCCCAAATCTGTTACCCTTAAACTAGCCTTGCCCTCCATTGTCTGTCATCTCCAGGTAGCTTTCAGCTATTTCTCACCTTTAATCTCATTACTGGACTCTGACCTCAGTCCCTTCAAGATCCTCCTTCTATTCTTCCTCTTGACCCTTCTCAAACCCCTCTTCTAGACCACCTCTAAATCTAGCCATGCTATTTCTGTATTTAAGAGCCATCTTGCCTCCTTGATCATGGCTTTCAGGTAGTCCAATAATTTTTAAATTGTCTCTCCTGGATCTATTTTCCAGGTCAGTGGTTTTTCCCATGAGATATTTCACATTGCCTTCTAATCTTTCATTTGTTTGCATCTGCTTAACAGCATCTTGATTTCTCATAAAGTCATTAGCTTCCATTTGCTCCAGTCTTACTCTGAAGGAATGAATCTCCTCAGTGAACTTTTGAGATTCTTTTTCCATCTGGCAAATTCGGGTTTTTAAGGCATTCTTCTCCTCATTGCCCTTTTGGGCCTCCTTTGCCATTTGAGTTAGTCTATTTTTTAAGGTGTTGTTTTCCTCAGTCAGGCTGTTGACCCTCATTTCATACTTTTCCTGCATCCTTCTCATTTCTCCTCCCAATTTTTCCTCTACTTCTCTTATTTGATTTTTAAAGTCCTTCTTAAGGTCCTCTATGGCCTGTAACCCACTCATATTTTCCTTTGGGGCTTTTGGAGCAGGATTTTGGACCTCACAGTACTCCTCCTGTTCTATGCTTCGATCCTCTTTGCCCCCAAAATAGGAGTCTAATGTTGAATTTTTCTGTTTGTCTCCTTTGCCTTGGCATGTTGCCCCTTAATTACTTGATTTTTGGGCTTGTTGCCACAGTATGACTCTGCCTCCAGACAGGGGAGCTTCCATCCCGAATGTGTGGGGGGACAACTTCCATTTCTGGCAAGCTGAATATCCACCCCACAACCTCCACCCCAGATCACAATCCAGATCCAGGGAGGTTAAAGCAAGAGCGATTACACCCTAAGACTGATCGCTGGATCTCCCTACAGTTCGCAGGCCAGGAGCTGGAGCTGCCACTGAAAACTACAAAATGGCGTGTCTCCTCAGAGGCTTCTAGCCCCCAGGGGAGGAAGCTGACAAGTTCCCCAAATACTGGTCCCAAAATCCAAAGGGCACTAACCTCTCACTTTGTCCTAGGCATGTCTATCTTGATAATTCTGGAATCGCCACAGCTGCTGGTATTCTGGGGTCCCTCCAGCCAGCTGCTGTGCTGGCCGCCCTGGGGCTAAAACTGAGGCTCAGGTGGACCTGGGCTCAGCTCTCTGGCCGCTGTGTGCTGTGCTGCTGACTCCCAGACCACAGCGCTGGTTTTTCCTACAGGGCTGCTGGGCTGTCCTCAGCAGGAGGTTAGCTTCTCTGTGTCATTCTTTGGGTGCTGGGGCTCCAGAACTTGTTCAGAGTCCCCTTTTACATAGTTTGGAGGTGATCTGGGGGGAGAGTGCCTTGGACGTCCCAGATCTATTTTTTTTTAAAAGGTCATTCTTTGCCTCATTTTATTAAGCTTTAATCAGTGAATGAGCATTGCCACAATCAAACTGAGTCCTGTTAAAGACCTTAGCTGAAAAAGGTAAAGATCTCCCACTGTATCCTGGACCATCATGGGAAGCTACATGAAGACATTGCTCTTGGAAACCCCTTGAACTCTGATTGAATCTTCCCACTGCATGAGGCATTTGCCTTTCCTTTTAGCCAGGGCCAGATCTTTCCTACTTTTAACCTAACCTAGCCCTTCACTGTCCAGTTATTTCCCTACCTTGATCCTGTCAAAATTTCTATTCCCAAATCTGTTACCCTTAAACTAGCCTTGCCCTCCATTGTCTGTCATCTCCAGGTAGCTTTCAGCTATTTCCCACCTTTAATCTCATTACTGGACTCTGACCTCAGTCCCTTCAAGATCCTCCTTCTACTCTTCCTCTTGACCCTTCTCAAATCCCTCTTCTAGACCACCTCTAAATCTAGCCACACTCTTACTGTATTTAAGAGCCATCTTGCCTCCACAAAGGGGCTGAGGGTAATCTAGCACAGACTCGTTCACTGTCAGATTCTTCTGGCCTGCTTGTCCAATACAAACTTCACATATACACACAATGGATTTTGGAGAAGTATTTAATAACAGCAACATATTTTATATTGACAAATTGATATGCATGGCAGCAATATTTTTCTGTTCTACCTAGTGTAAACTACCTGGGGAGAAAGAGAGACTAAATCCTATCTGTAGTTTATATCTTATGCAGAACCCAGAATGGGAAATTCTCATGATTCTTTGAAATCATTTGAATTTGAATTTGAATCATTCTTTGAAATTCATGATCCTTTTATCATTTCTTCTGTTGCAATAGTATTCCAGTACATCTTTATCTCATAATGTGGACAGCTATTCCCCAACTGATAGACACCCATTTGATTTCCAGCTTCTTGCTTTCCAATAAAAAATTGCTCCAAACAAATCTGTACAGATGATTCCTTTTCCTGTTTCTTTGACTTTAAGACATAAATGGCTAATAGTGGTACAACTGGAACAACAGGTTTAAAGAGATTAGGAATTTAGGGAGTATAGGCTGAAATTATTGAAGGGGAAGGAACAAGCAAAGAAATTCCGGGAAAAATGATTGCATGCCATCTCCCCGCCCCCCTCCCCTCTCTCTCCTGCCTTCCTCTCCTGCCTCCAGTTGAGAAAGACTGAGGAATACTTATTTGTCAGTCGGACTCCAGGAATCCTGTTTCATAAAATTTTAGAAGAGGAAATATACTCCTATATACATATGTGTGGGTCTGTGTGTGTCTGAATCTATATCTGTGTTTGTGTGTGTATATCTGTGTGTGTCTGTATGTATATATGTATGTGTATATGTGTGTGTACACACACACACACGCGCACACACACACACACACACAGGCCTTTAATCAAGGACCATATGTTATGCTGTTTTCTCTCAATTATCAACTCATATGTCTTCTAAGAGCTCCTATAAGATCTATCTGACTACTCCAATAGGTGCCAGCTTGCGGATGTGGACTCCTGGATCATCTGAAGATGCCTGATCCAAGTAGTTATCTCTTCCCACTCCTTGAAGAAGAGTGAAGTTTTCCCATGCCTTCCTTGGTCTGCACGTGGCACCTTTTGGCATACCACTGATCAAAAGTAAGGAAATGTAGACTGTTTCCAAAGTGTTTTGAACCCACCAAGGCCTGAAAAAGCTGAAAACCTAGATTGGCCAATCAGAGACATTTTGGCCCCCTGTGAGCTTTCACATTTTGTCTTCTCTGACATAACAGACTTGCTTTGTTCTCAGTGAACTCAAAATGCCCTTTCCTGTGCCAGCTGAAGAGATTACCCATAAAAAGAGTTAGGGTTGCTCAGGACAACCCAATATACCTACATGCCAGGTCCTGCCAAATAAACTCAACTCAAGTCTTCTCAGCCAAAGACAAGTAAAGTGTATTAAAAGTTTGCAGGGCGGCTAGGTGGCGCAGTGAATAGAGTAAGTCTGTGCTAGATTAATCTCAGCCCCTTCATAGAGGCAAGATAGATCTTATATATAGAAAGATTGTGGGAAGATTTAGGGGTGGTGTAGAGGAGGAGTCTAAAGAGGATCTTTGATGGAACTGAGGTCAGATTCCAGGAAGGGCATTAAGGGTGGAAAATAGCTGAATACTACCTGGAGAAGACAGACATTGGAGGGGTAGGCTATAGTTTAAGGGTAACAGATTTGGGCCTAGATATAATGAGAGGCTTATAGCCTCAGGCAAGAGCCTCATCAAGTGGGAAGATTTAATCTGAGTTCCAGGGGTTTTCCAAGCCTGTAGCCATCAGAACTTTTTATTATCTTGGCTTTTTATTGACATATGCTATGTAAGAGAAACACAGATATCCCAGGACTGTAATTTCAATGGACATTTTGGCACTTCTCTTATCTTATTGTGTTTACAAACTATCCAATTAAGAAAATTCCTTTCTCTTGACATTGTTAAACATATATGGAGACTATACTTTTAGATGACATAGACATCCTAAATTGGGATTGCTTTAAAAATATAAAAGGTCTTACTCAACTTATTCATATCTGAATCAGAATTATCTTGTAGCTCCCATGTATCCTGTTAACTTAAGGGAATAAACTATATATACATATACATATCATCTAGGATGTTTACCCCTTTTAAGCAAACTTTAAGGCTGACAATCTGTAATCTGAGTTAGTTTACCTATGGAGTATGTTTAATAAATTTTGTCTCTTTAGGTGATCTATGAGATTATGACTTTGCTGAACTAAATTTGTTCAACTTTTCTGACATTGAAAGAAACATGGGATTATGAATCTTTTTTGTGCTATTTGTGGCCATATGTGTTCTTCTCTGGTGGAGCTTGCAATGCAAGGAAAATCTCTCTGTATTGTATAGTTCTCTTGTTTCCTGATGGCAGTTTAAGCCCTTTGACTCACAGCCCCTCAAGTTTACTCAAATTGATTCCTCAAACCATTAAAATCTGGGAGAAATTTGTAAGCAACATACCCCTTCTCCTCCACAAAAGAACTCGATTAAGCTTTAGACTAAATAGGGAGGAAGAGGATATCTCCATAGACTAGAGTTATTTTAATGAACTTCCTTTGAAACATTAACTCAGGATTCTGTTTTGGTAATTAGTTTGAGAATATTGGGCTTTAATATGTCTCAAAGAAGGCAATTTGTGGGAAAATCTTTATTAAAATCATTTGCAAAGCCTTAATAACGAGCACATTTTTGAACCTAGCCTCCTTAGGAACCCTCTAACCCAAAGCTTACTCTAGATGATGCTGATCTCAGGGGCTCTCTAGGGAAGCCAGAGATCTCTCCAAGGAATTCTTAGATCCCTCCCAGGTCTTGTTTTGGGTCCACCTAGGTCTTGGGCTCTATCCAGAACACTCCACCCAATCCAGGTCTTTTGTTGTTGTTCGATCATTTCAGTCCTGTAGGCTTCAGTCCTGTCATCCCATCTGAGGCTTTCTTTTTTATTTCCCCACGTGTCCACATTTTTTTTTCCTTCAAGCTGCCCTGACATGTATTGCATGGGAGTTACAGTCCAGAACTGGCTCAATTTGGGGTTTCGGGGTACAGTTATAAGCCTTTTCAGCAGGGGCTGATATCACCCCCCCATCATTCTGCTTCCTGACAGAGGAAATACCAGTTCATTCAGATCACCTCCCTACCTTAGCAGACCACGCCCAACCTTGGGCTAGCTAAATGGGAGGATCTGTCACTCCCCAAGCAATCTCATTATGTCCTGAAGAACTTTGGAGTCAGGGGCTGGTTCCACTGGGGAGGGGGGAGGGGGAAGCTCTAGTCTCCAAGATACTGAATCTTAAGATTTAAAATCAGTTTTCACACCAGAAATGACTATCCCATAAAAAAGAAATGGCATTATAGACACATTTTTAAAAATTCTACCCTTTTCCCATATGAACTAGCAAAGTTAAAAACATCTAAGTGAGACAGCCTAGGAAAGGTCTTTGTTAACGTTACCACCATCCCTATTACTTCCTCCCCCTTCTTTCTTACTTTCTTTTTTCAATTTTATTTTAGATCCAAACATCAGAACACAAATTCAGAAAAGAGAAAAGGAACAAAACATATCATAACTTAAGTACAAAGTAAGAAAGGAAAAAAAAGCATGCCATGTGCACAGCAGAACCTGAGGGGATTCATCATATGTGACAATAAGTTTTCATTTCAAGAAAGCCTGTATGACAAATACCACACGCTGTGCTGGGAGCTGGTCATCTTTTCTCTGCTTTCTTGTGACTTTTCCTCTCTGCTGTGCACTTTTTTACTTTGTTTTTTTCTCCCTCCCCTCCCCCTTCCCCCAAGGTTACCATTAAGTGGGGATAGATTTCTATGCAGCTATAAATATATACACACACATATACATACACAGATAGACATACTTTCCCAAACAAATTCTACTCCTGATCTGTGTTTGTATGTTTGTGCATATCTCTTGTTTCCTATCCCTCCTGTGCCCTCTGTTTTACTTCTACCAACTACCTTCCCCTCCTATTAATTGTCTACCCTCCACCAAGGATTCCTCCCCTATCCTCCCATTCCCATAAATCTAAACACCCTCCTAAAGCCCCCTCCTGGTCTTGGATCCACCCAAAACACTTGTTTTCAACCAATAGTTTCAATTAGTCCAAATTATGTTGAATGTTCATTTAACCTACACATATAGATAGCAAACAAATTCCCTACATGCAGTGGTCTCTGTGCTTGTACCTGTGTTTGAACTGTATATAATGTGAGACAACAGAGATTCAGTTGGCCACAACTTTTCTGTCTCTCTCCCCTCTCTCACACTGACAATAAAATTCTTTCTAAAAATTCTTTTTAGGTTTTGGAGTTTGTGCTCTATGGACACTTTCCACTTTACCATTCTGACAACAACAGTGAAAATATAAGGTCATTTACTCAGTTCATTTATGTAAGCATTGTTGTCTTAGTGCCAGGTTTGAAGGGTTATGAAAACTTCAGCTAAAAATCTCTTTCTTTGAAGATCAGCTTTGAAGTACTAAGGAAGGACTTTACTTTTACTCCGTACTAAGGATCTAACTGTGGATTAATTTATCATTTGAGTCAATTCCCTCTCAGTTTCCTATAAGCAAACTTTAAGCTGAAATCCTGTCTTGGTAGTAGTTTCTTCTGTTTCCCATCCTGACTCCCACCCCCATCCACTCCAGAGTCCTTAGAGCCTGTGGCCTCCCATGAGATATTTTGTAAAGAGTTAGTAGTTTTCAATTTCTCTCCCATTAGAAAGGGAGCTCTTAGAAGGAGGTGAATATCTTTGTCTTTCTTATTTTTGACTAGCTTGGGAGCCTAGCTCTGAGAATCACTAAAGAATGCTAATTGATTGGTTGATTGATTGAGATGTGAACTCCTTTCCTTCAGTATCTGTGAGGTCAATGGCAATCAGACACTAAAAGAGGTCTGAGGGCTGACAGAACAAAACCAAAAAGGATTTTCTTGGTAGGTAGGAAGTAGGTCTTCACCCAGATTATCAGGGTGGGGAAGTGTCTGGAAAAAGAATATAAAAGCCAGCTTCCCACTCAGTTTAGTCATCTGTGCTTGCTGTGACCCAAAATGTTTCCAGCTGAAAACTTCCAGAATGGTGTTCCTAGGTAAGTTTCCCTCAGAGGAAAGTTTTATTGTATTTGTTGTTATTAGTTAAAAGCCAAGAATTTAGAAATGGATGGGAGCCTTTGGTCATTTAGGCCCATTATCTCATTTTTACTTCAGTGTTTTTATAGTTATGTCTTACTTCTCAGTCACCCCATCTGGGGTTTTCTTGTCTGAGATAGTAGAGTGGTTTGCCATTTCCATCTCCAGATCATTTTACAGAAGAGGAAACTCAAGGAAACAGGGTCCAGTGGCTTGCCCTGGGTCACATAGCTAGTGTCAACAGATTCCCAAAGTTTTGGTCCAAAGAAACCAACAGAATCAGTTTCCCCCTTAACTGAAGTTTTGTCCAAAGAATAGATGGAATGGTGTTCACTTTAACAAATGTTTGACCAAGGAACAAACAGAATCAAGTTGTCTATGTCCTATATACTGTTTATTCTCATTAAGAATCATGCATGCAGGGAGTCCAAAAACAGTTCTGATCTAAGGTAAACAAGTTGAAGGAGACCCTTTCTATATTTAGAGCAATCTCATTTAGGATGCCTGTGTCAGCCAAAATTATCCTCCCATATGTGTTAACCATAATATAAAAAAGGAATATAACAACATAGATTTTAAATACAATAAGAGGTGTCAAAGTGTCAATAGAAATTGTAGATACTGGATGGCTGTGTTTCTTTTAACATTACCATGACAATATATAAATATATATATATAGCATGACATGTGTCCATAGAAGAGCAAAATAAGAAAAGTCTCAGTATTCAAGATAATGACCCCTTCAGGGCATCTTGCCCTGGACAGTAATAAACAGAAGACTAGCTCCTGATCACCTTCATCCAGTCATTTGTTGTTAACATGAGAAGGGGCTTTTTCAGTTCACTCTGACAGCAAAACAAACCATGTTTGTTATGCTAGAGCATGAAAGACATTATGGTAGGTTAAGCTCAAAGTGGGACAAAAATGCCTTTCTGCTGATCTCCTGATTGGTCATTCTGGGTTTTAGACCTTTCTCCAGGCTATGTAGGGGAGAGGGGCTCAAAATGGTTCACACTATAAAGTCTGAGACAAGATTTGAACTAGGAGAAATTAATATTCCTGACATCAGGCCTGGTACTGTAGACACTTAATTTTACAGATTCAAGGGAGTTTGCCAAAGTTAGTTAAAAACTGGCAGAGATAGAATTTAAGCATAGTCATTGTGGCTCCAAATACAAGAATATTCAGGGATAGTACTGAAAAGGCCATGGGCCTTGGAATGAATGCTGAAACTAGCTGTGTGATCATAGGCAAGTTAACCTCTCTAAGACTCAGTTTCCCCATTTGTAAAACAATGGTACTCAGTATACTGAAGTGCAATATGTACTTCATAGGCATAATGAGTATGGTTAGTATCACATGGGATAATATGTGTAATATTGCTTTATAATAACACAAGTTGTTCTCAAGTGCCTTATGTGCCATTTCTTATATTATAGCCACTGTGCATTCAGCTTCTGCTGAAATCCTTTGAATGGCAAGTATTACTAAAGATCAGGTGTATAAACGATGGAAAATGGATTTTAAAAAACCATAATGGGCTCCATTTTGTTTTGTATGCACCATTTTGCTGTGTATGGTCTTTCATGTACTATAGGACCAGCTACAATAAATCATTCCTTTCAGTGTCTCCTTTTTCCCCCCAATTAATACAAAAAGATTTCAGCCTAAGAAATTTCCCCTTCCCTTATCTAACCTGACAACCCATGGATAGTCCTTTTGATTTAGGGCAACTAGTTATACTAACAAAGAAACATCAATTAACTGAGAATGCTTTTTTGTGTGTAGCCAGCTAAACCCTAACAAGCAGTCATCATTTTTTCCTTTGTCTCATGTTATCTATAAACAACCACCAACTGAAATACACAACACAATTCAGTGAACTGCTGGTGGAGTCATGCTCTGAATCTCTCTGCCTAGTACTGGCTTCTTGTCAGTGACTAGTCAATGAACTAATGCAATAAAATGCAGAAGGGGCAGAAAAGAGAAAGGTTGCCTCCTGGTTTGTACATTCAACTCCTGGCCTACATGTTTTAAGCTCTATTGGCTTTGAATCGAATTAACCTGTGACAATTGTGTAAGGATGGTGTAATTGTGTAAGGATGGTTACAGTAAAGTAAGCTAGGTCAATAATTACACTTTTAAGAGTTCCATATCAACAAGTTCCCTCTTTTTCTTTAAAAAATTCTCGATGCACTGAGTTGATCATTTGCTTTTTGATTTTTGTTTTCATTTTTTTTAAACTGAACCTATGATTTCTTCTACAGAGGGAACAACCTCTATAACCTTTAGCAATGCAGACTGAAATCTGTCCTACCAATTATAGTTTCAGAGAGTTACCTGTGGTGAAGGGAACCAAAGGCATTGCATTTAGCTGGGGAAGAGCCTTCCAGTCTAGATGATTCTACCTGTAAAAGTAAGAAGTACTAGGTGGTCACTATGATTACAACATATAGAGTGTAATGTAAACCTGGGAATCCAGTGGTTTTGAGTTGAATTCTGTTTCATATTTTAGCCAACTGCCTGACCCTAGGTAAGCCACTTTTCTCGTCCTGAGTTTCCCTAATGTGCTTCAAGCAATGTTAACGTATGAAAGCCCCTTTACGCTTTATATTAATGCTAGATATTATTAAAAAGTGGCTGGTTCTTGTGCCCACTCTTCCTAATGATGGTGTATATGTATTTGGGAGAGTTTGTCCCAAGTTTGTGGGAGGAAAACCTATGGTTACTTTGCATGTTTCCAGAAATATTAGAAGGAACGGGAGGGGGCAAGCTATTGAGAGACACCTTTTAATGGCCTCATTGTATTTTTCAGGTTATTTGATATTGAACCTGAAAGGTTTGACTGTGGTAACTGCAACATTGCAATGACTAAGTCAGTTCCCCTTGACTGTGGACATAAACTTTGCATGCACTGCTTCTGGAAGAAATCCTCTTCATCTTCTTGTTGTAATTTATGCTGGAAATTCTCCAAGCTGAAAACTCTTCAGCATGACATGGTCATGTACCCTGAAGGGCAAGGCATGTGTGAGATACACCAGGAAGAACTGAAATACTTCTGTTGTAGGTGGAAGACTCTCCTGTGTGTGAGCTGTGCTAAATCAGAGGAGCACAGATATCACACACATTGGCCCATTGCTGTGGCTGCTCTGAGATACAGGGTGAGTCATGGAAGCATCCAGAGATAATCTCTCAGGTGGCTTGAGTTGTTCCTTGGCAGTCACTCCTCCATGCTCAGCTTCCTTATTCCCACGTTACTCTGTGCCTTAGATGGATCCCCTCAGTATTCAGCTTATGTGCCAGAGGGGTGTGGTAAGGCAGCTTCTCTCTTCCTGCTATGACTCTCACCTCCATGTCAATCAGACATTATTGAGCTATCAGGGCTCTTTGTTTCATGGGCCTCAGGCCTAGAATATACCTTTCCTGATTGTTTATTTCTCTGACAGGAAGAAATAGAGGACCGTATATTATACTTGGATGACCACCTAAAAACCCTTCAGGATGTCCAAAATTTTTCAGGGAAAGAGAAATCTGTGTCATGGGTTGTCGAATGCAGTGTAAGTATCTTGTCTCTCTCGAACTATAATAGTTTGTACAACTGTAAATTCCTTTGTGGCTTTTTATTTTTTTCTCATAACAATCTTCTCATCATTATGAAAACACAGAAACAAAGAAGAGCTATTCCAGCCACTGTCCTAAATATCAGATACCAAAAAAGGGCCAAAGACAGTCCTTGTTGTCAAAGAACACACCAACCAGTGGGAGAGAAAACATGAAAACAAATGTGAACAAACAGGTTATACAGATTTAAAGATAATCAAAGGTGGGAAGGGGACGTGTTAAGGGAGATCACAAAAGTCAGGATTTCAGCTGGGCCTTGAAGGAAACTAAGAATCCCATAGGCAGAGATGGGAAGGAAGAGAGTTCCATCCATAGAGGACAGTCAGTGAAAATGTGTAAGAGTCTGGAGGAGGAGTTTTGAGAAAGGGCAAGGAGATAGTTATCACTGGATCTTACAGTACATAAAAGGTAATAAGGTTTAAAAAGACTGGGAAGCTTGAAGTATTGCATTTTCTTCCTATTTATATGGCTAACTCAGGTAGATATGTAACTATCACCCTTAAGAAGCAGCAAGTTACTAGGTGTCCTTCAGTATTTTAAATATCCAGCAAGGGAATTCCTACAAATAATAGCACATTTACACAAAATAGATGCATTTAATAAGGAAGTCAGAAATAACCTTGAAAAGTCAGCATTTCCCCAAACTAAGCTGAGTGGATGACCCACCTCCCATTTGAACTTCTGTTGCTCCAAACACCAGAGGTTCCACAAGAGACAAATCTCCCCTGATGATAGACATTCATTCCATCACCTCCATCAAAAACAATTTCTCCATAGGAAGTTTTTTTTTTCTGTGATGCCATTTTGTCCTCCAGCTATGCAGGTGAAAATGGTCATTACCACAGCAAGGCTGTGATGGGAAAAGTCCTGATCCTGGGTATCAAGAACCAGCCTTTCTGTGCCAGTTCTTTTTTTTTTTTTTTTTAAAGCAATTGGGGTTAAGTAACTTGCTCAGGGTTACACGGCTAGTCATTTGATTTATGCGTGGGTGCTCATTTTCTGAGGCCGGATCTGATCTCGGGTCATCCAAACTCCGAGGCAGGCGCTCTTACTCACTGCGCCACCTAGCCGCCCCTTTAGGGCAATTGGGGTTAAGTAACTTGCCCAAGGTTACACGGCTAGGTTTTTGTTTGTGCGGATTAAGTGTCGGAGGCCGGCTCTGAACTCAGGTCCTTCTGATTCCAGGGCCGGTGCTCTATTCACTGCGCCACCTAGCCGCCCCTCTGTGCCAGTTCTTTTTATAGACAGAGAAGCAGGTGGTTTTTATTTTTATTTTTTTTCCTTTTGGAGGGCAATTGGGGTCAAGTAACTTGCCCAAGGTCACAGGGCTAGGTTTTTTTTTTTGTCTGAGGCCGGATCAGAACTCTGGTCCTTCTGACTCCAGGGCCAACTCTCTACTCACTTCGCCACCTAGCCGCCCCGAGGTGGTTTTTAACTACTGCTCCAAGACAGCCATCCTTTACCTGGAGAAACTTGTCTTTGAATGTCAGTGCTGATTGGGAGATGCATGTCAAGTGACAAGAGAGGGATCTTCATAGCCTTTAAAGGAAGTTCAAAGAGAACCAGTCTTGGAGGATGTGACCTTTGTAACTGAGGACCTGCCTGACTTGTGCTGTTCTCTGATTTTGCCTGGCTCAGTGAGACAGTTGACTGGTCATAGTATAACTGACTGACAAGGGGCATGATGATAGTTCATTTTCTTTTTATTTTTTGGGCATGATAACTTTGATTTCATCATGTCAGTAACTGCTGGTTTTCCTAAAAAAAAAATTAGTCTAGACATTGCAGCAAAAAGAAACAAACAAACAAAAAAAACCCCATAGGAATTCAAGACCATAACCTGGAGGATACAGTCAACAATCATTGGCTACCTGTGATATGCAGAGAGAGCATTATGCTAAATTCTGGAGGACATAAAAAGTAAGATGACAGAAAAGCCAGAGCTTGACCTTTTTACCTTACATCTAATTCAGTGACATGACTGCTGGAATGACTTGTACAAATGAACTTTGAGATTTATGAAGGTTTAAAAAGGTATGTTACCCAATATGGAGAGGCTTCCTGAAGAATGGAGGAATTACAGCCATAAGGGAGTAAGGGAGTAACATGAACAAAGGTACAGAGGCAGGAAATCTGTCGACTTTAGGCAAGGCCTTGACCATTGGAGAAGTAGACTGACTCCAGTTTATGGAAAGTGTTCAATTTCTGGCAAAGGACTAGTTGAACAAGATCTCAACATTGAATAACCTTGAAGCCAATAGAACTGTCAAGGAATGGACAATCAAGTTTAAATTCACATCCTTTCATTGTGTTTAGGAAAGCTGAGTTCTTGGGAAGCAGAGGGATAATCAATGGATAGTGGGATATAAATTTTAGTGGGATATATATTAAAAAGTGGGATATAATAATCAAAAGATAGTGGGATAGAAAGACATATCTAGCTTTTTATGTGAAGTGTCTGAGGTCTGTTTTGAACTCAGGTCCTCCTGACTCCAGGGCTGGTGCTCTATTCACTGTGAGACCTAGCCACGCCTACTAAGACATATGATAAAGACAACTTGGAGTAGGTTGCTTCACTGTCTTATTAACTCCACCAAACTTAAGAATTGGAAAAGAATTGGACATTTATTTATCTGTACATGTAAATCAATGTCTGTATCTCTATATCTCTATCCATATCTATTTCTATATCTATCAATTTATCCCTATCTCTATATTGAAATAGAAGACTTATTATTATCTTCCTGATTTCAAATCTGGCTTCAGATACTTAATAGTTGTGTGACCCTGGGGAAGGAAGTCATTTAATCCTGTTTGCCTCAGTTTCTTCTGTAATAGCAGACAGGGAAAGGGAGATTTGGAGAGGCCCTAATATATCATTTAACATTTTTCTCTGCAGGACTACAGAGATGTGTCCAGAAAAACATTTGATCAAAAAGTTCACCAAGTACTTAAATACATGAAGAGGAAGGAGAAGAAATCAAAAAAGGAGGAACTTGTTCTGGAGAAGATAAAGGAGAAATTTAGTGAGCTTTATCAGAAGCTCAAGATGACAGAGGCTATGCAGGAATGTAAAATCCTGGAGCAAAAGAAGGAATGGGAGGCCAATATAGCCAGTGAAATAAGATTCCTAACAGACAGCATCACTGAGCTGCAGGAAAGCAGTCAGCAACCAAACCTGGAAATGTTAAGGGTGAGAACAGTGCCACCTCCTCAGGGCCAGCTATATATGGGAAAAGGAAATTGATGACGTCTTCTTTCATGTCCCTTCCCAGGGAATTACTTTTGAAACCTACCCTACTGTGTATGCCTTGTGCTTCCTGGGGAAAATGGAGAAGAGTCACCCCCAATCTAATGCAGCCAGGCTGCAACACCAGTAAAACAGATCTCTCAGTGACTCTTATTTTTCCAATTAAATTTTTTTAATGCAATTGGGAGTTAAGTGACTTGCTCAGGTCACAGAGCTAAGAAGTATCTTGAGGCTGGAATTGAACTCAGCTCTTTCTAAAGATCATCACTACTTTTCCCCCTCTTTTTCTCACTGTTAGAGAAAACCTGAATGGGTATTGTGTCATGAGAAAAATATGTAGAGTGTGGAGACCTTACTTGACCACTTTTTGAAAGCACAACATAGGAAATTCTCAAACTGCTCCTAGCATGGGCAAAAAGTTTGTCCAGAATCTAAACTTCTCAAGTTGAAAAGGGAAAATAATAAATGGAATGACCCTGTGTAGCAGCAAGCACCCCAATATCCCCAGGGTGACTGCCAACACAGGTTCTTAGATCTGCTTTTCAAAAGGAAAGCAACTCAAAATGGGTTAACAAGCTTACTAAATTTAATCAAACAAACACACATTACCTAGTTCAGGGAAAAAGGTCAGCACCCCGAACTTCAGAGTTACAGAACTTACAGATCACACAGACAGGCTTCCAAACTGTCCTACCATTATATCAATACCAAATCACAGTTACCAGAGAGGGAAGCATCAACATCTGGGTTTTCAAAGCCGGGGGGCTCTCAACAACGGCTGCCCAGAGTCTCATCTCGTCAAATCACACAACACTTCTCAAAGTGAGCCCCAAAGCAAAGCCTCTCCTCAGGGCTTATATAGCCTTCTCTTGGCTCAGAGAATGTAACAACCTCCTTGACCCACTGCCCAATCACAAAGTATCAAGGTGTGGGCTTTCCTGAAAAACAAGCCTCCCACCACAGGCTCCAGGGGCACTTAAGCTAGGGGCAGGGAAGATCTTTAAATCTGCATTTCCATTACACCCAGCTGCAATGGCATTACTTTTAAAGATTGATGGTATGGTGAAGCCTTAGGAGAAAACATTCATGAACTACACTGACTTTGCTTTTCCCCCCTTAGGATGTGACAGAACCATTGAATAGGTATGTTTCTATCTTGATTTAATTATTTATTTAATAAGTACTGTTATTTAATTATTTATTTAGTAAGTACTGTTTAAATTAGGGTCTGTTGGGAAGGGGGTTTGGGAGAAGAAGCTTCCGTATTTGCTCAAAATAGGTAGAGGAAGTTTGACCTTTAGTGTAACAAAGGGGACAACCTATATTTATAATTTCTCTTTTCTCTAGGACTTTGAGACAGTATGCTTTGCAACCATTCATTCCAAGAGTGGATATTTCTTATCTCATTGTGGTAGCTGAATTTTTAAAATTCTATCACAGTAAGTGTCAACCCTTTGGGCAGGAATGTGTTTTTGGACTTTTCTCACAAGAGTCCTAATAGAAGAATGGTATTTGGATGCTACTGCTATTTAGGCAATGATGTCCTTGTGAACTTACCTTGGAAGTGATTTCTAGTGTATAGAGAAACATTTATCTAGAATATACCATAAGGTAATAGTGTGCCTGGCCCAGGGTATAATTTTGGGACCACAACAAGGGTGGGAAAAAATTGGAGGGAAGGGGAAGTGAATAAACTCAGTGATGATGGTTGAGAGCTCTATCCTGCTGGTACTTCCTGGTTTCATTTGATCAGTCAGGGCTCCACTGGGGGTAGTCATGGAGCTACTAGCCCAGGGTATGGTTTTGCTCAAAGGGAAGGCCTGTAGGAACACAGAGATGTCTCCTCCTATCCTGGGTTGGAGGCATTAGGAGATCTGAGCATGGTACTTGGCATTTAGGAAATGCATGATAAGGGCTTTTTTCTATTCATTTATGAAGGGTGGTAGGAAGCTGGAAATGACCCTGAGACAGGAGACCTCTCAGTGCCCCATAGGGGCCCTTTACTAAGGAATTGAGAAGCAAAGGCTGGGGACTTTGCCCATTCAATTTACTTTGAAAGACTTCTAAATCCTTCAAACTGGACCATTGCACTATTTGCTAATTTATTTATTTTTTTAGTTTTCCATTTCTTTTCTCCTGCTCAATTTCTCAGATGAGGAAACTGAAGCAGGGTTAAATGATTTGCCCAGGGTCACACAACTAATTAGTAAGTGAGGCCATATTTGGCCTCAGGCAGATGTGTCTTCCTACCCCAAGGCCTCATACACTATCCACTGCACCACCAGAAGCCTTGCTATTTATACTGGTCCCTTAATGAAGTGTTTAGCCCCATGATGGCTCTTAGTTAATGGGAAAGTAGTTTTTCATTTTTTGCCTGAGTCAGGAGAGCTGGAAAAATCTGGACATAACTTTTGGCTAAAGAAGACAGAGGGGTGTTACCTGTAAAAAGGTCAATTTGAGTAAAAATGAAAGCGGTTTTCATCTTTCAAGAAATGCTGCCCCTTTCCCTCACCATAACAGAGTTATTTACAGTCTGTGCTTGCTCTGGAGATGTCTAAATATCTAAAATATCAAAACTCTTCTCACTCAGGAGTGAAATGTTATTGTTTTGGACTAATATCTTTTCTTCCCTATAGGATTTAAACTGTTGGAGAACCACAATTACTATGACTTGGCTGATGATAAAGGAAGAACTATCATGTTTACAACTGACTCCTCAGGAAACACATCAACTATTTACACAACTGGCCATGTTAAAGCTGAGGCCACCAATGGAACAAAATTCCTAGTTCCATGGTACCAGGACCTAATTATTGACAGAGAAGGATGTGTAAGAACCATCACCATTAAGAGTGATTTCACTTTGAGGGATAAGTAAACTAAGCCTCCTTACCTCCAGGCAAAAAACAGTATGTGCAAATCACCCTGCATTTAAGGTTGGGGCATTTTTGTATGGATCATTGTGGATCTGTTTTATTTAATAAAGCTCACTTCATGTGAAATATTCCTTCCTATCATGTTCATATTTGATTAGTCCAAGGATTATAAATCTAACAGGGGTTCTAGATCCATAGACCCTCAAGATCAGTGGATAGATTTGAAGAGGTCTGATCTTGGATAAGAAAAATTGGCATTTTGTTTGCTTATTTTCATTCTGTAACTCTTGTGACCGCCTTTTTTTTGGGGGGGGTGATTCTTGGCAAAAGATTCTGGAGTGTTTTTAAATCTTATTTTAGACATTCAGCCATATTATTCTAAAAAGATGCTAGTAGTTTTAAATAGACTGTCAAAACAGGTCAGTGGACACACCTAAGTTAACTCTTGATCTAGACCCAGGGTAGAAGGTTTGGTGGGGAAGCAGAAAATTAGTTTTTAGATTATATGGGAGCTGATTTATATCAACTTGGTATGTTTCTCCAAACACTTCTTTTAATAGATAACTGACTTATCTTATGTTTCTAGTATAAAAAATGGACCTTAGTCCAACCTGGGAAGAATTCTCATTCATTCTACAATGGTAGTTCCCCAAACTGTTACCATTAGGCAGAAATATTAATCTCCATCCCTTGTCCATAATAGGCTAGATATTGACCAACCTCCTTGTCTTAAATAGGGGGTGCTAGGTGGCACAATAGAGAATACCACTGAGTCTGGAGTCAGGAAGAGCTGAGTTGAAGTCTGGCCTCAAACATTTATTAGCTGTGAGGTACTGGACAAGTCACTTAACCTCTATTTTCCTCATCATTGTACTGCCTTCACAGGGTGATTGGAAAGAAATAGCTTATTAAACACATAGAAGGGAGCTTAATGTCTGTATTTAAGCTGTGAAACTGCCAGACAATTTTTGAAAAACTGTTGCTCTATCTTTGTTCAAATTACAAATTCAGTCAACTCTGTCATGTTATCATTAAATACTTGCTGTAAATGTTTTTTCTTTGGGGCATGATTTGGCCTGTCCACTTCCCTTTTTCACCTAGAACTTGATGCTCATGTGAAATCACCTGATTTCACCTAGACCTCAGGAACCCTGCTGTTCTCCTGACCAATGCAAGGCAATCAACCTAATCTTAAATTTCACCACTTTCTAGACATTTGAAAGTGTCTTACCCATTTTATCTACCTAAGCAGAAATTTGGTGGATCAGCGCTCCATCAATCCCCTGGCAGCCCTGCGGACTGATTAAAAGATTAATCTGACTTTGCTCCAGTCACAAAAAAAGCAACTCAAATTGTTCTCCCTGTTTCCAGACTATGCTTTTGAGAATACATCCAAAGTCCTGGGCAGCCCATGCTCTACATTTTGATGACAGGACACCTAATTTAGGCAAAAAAAAAAAACAAAAACCCCAAAACAACAACAAAACAAGTTCTGTATACTATTAATGAATCAAGATTAAATTTCATTTTATTTCTTTTCCTATTTCTAAAACACTTTCATACTATTTCATTTTCCCAAGAGCTGACTCTATCTTGGGAGTCAGAGGTCACAATGCAGCTTAAACTCTGTCAAAAACTCAGTCAAAACTCTGACAACTATCACAATCACTTAATGTCCAGTGATTGTGAAGGGAATCAAAGATTGTAGAACCTGTTCCATAACAGAACAGGTTTTTTTTTTTTTTGGATACAATGCTCAGAGGAATCCTTCTATCCTCCCAGAGGCCTTGAAGTTTTTCAGAGCTCCTTCCTTTCCTAGACAAACCTTACTTAGCAACCTAGAATCCAACACTTAACAAAATGGTACTTAGACCCCAGATGTCCCTGGTCTTTCAGTTTTACTTCTCATTCAATCTCTTGACTTTAGTTTTGCGTGTTAGGGGAGATGGTTACAACTCCCAAAGACTTGACTCCAGGAACCACTGTGGGAAACAAAAAAGCTGGCTTTTAAGTTACTGTGTTGAGGTTTAAGGTGTAGGGGTGCTCAACCCTAAAATTCCAAAACACTGGGTCCTGCTGAATTAGAATTAAGCCTTGTCTCAGCCAATGATACGCAAAGTTTATTTCCAGGTTCACCTTAATGGATAGGCTCTTCAGGAGTGATGCTTGTATTGGACAAGCAGGCCAGAATCCTTTGACAGCAATTTTGTCTAGATAATTTGCTAGATGATTCTCAGTTCCTTCATGGAGGCAAGATGCATCTTATATATAAAAAGATTGTGGGGGGGATCTAGAGGTGGTCTAGAGGATGAGTTTGGGGAGGAGTCAAATGAGGTCAGACTCCAGTAATGACTTCAAGGTTGGGCAATATCTGAAGACCACCAGGAGATGACAATGGAGGGCAAGGCTAGTTGAAGGGTACCACATTTGGGTATAGATATTTTGATAGGATCTAGAGGGGGAAGTAGGGGGACAAGGGAGAGCTAGCCTAGTAAGGGTAAGAGATTCAGGTTTAGCTATAATGAAAGGTTTATGGCCTCAGGCAAATGCCTCATCAAGTGGGAAGATTCAATCCTAGTTCAAGGGGTTTCCCAGAGCCTGTACTTATCAACTGTACTCCATTAAGGAGTTCCCTATTTATTCAGAAAAAATAAATGTAATGAAAACCTTCCTGGCTTTCCAATCATCGTTTATTCCTAGACTAAGGATGTCTCTCACACCACTAAATGATTGTTTGTAACCCACCTTCCTCCTTCGCCAGTCCTGTTTTAAGTATGTAATCTGTGCTTTTACTTCAGCTAAGAACATTCCTCACTCTAAAATTGCTTAATTAAACTACTTGATTACTGGCACCCCTGCCTCTAGGCCTCCTTTGTGAAGCTCTCAGGCTAGAGACTTGCTCAGTACCAATCCTGTTAACAAGCCTTATGAACACACTGCCAAGGTGCAAATGGGCAGCAATTTCCCTTTTATTCCTTTCTCCCTGTCACTCTGTTCCAAACCCTGCAAACCACAGAATGGCACTTGCCAACTTTTGATATGGACACTCTCGGACAGAATCACCAGGCCAAGACCATCAATAATCGAATTCAGGAAGCGTTTAATAGCTGGCCAGCGGCAGTCCTAGGAAAAGTCCAGGAGCTGCCCCGAACCCCAGTAAACACACAGTTTAAATAGTCCAAAAGCCACCATCGTATCAGGAGTAACAGTAATAGGGCAGACTGGTCAGGCAGATATCATTCAAGTGCAGGACGTGGGCTGGGGCAGGCTGTTCATGACTGATCAAGCCGAGGGGAGGATTCTTGAGTTCCAGGAATTCAGGGTACAAAGATGGGCCCCTTGTAAGGGGTGAAATGTCAAGGCTTACTACTTCAGTCAGGCAAGATATCATGCAGGTGCTGGGGGCACACTGGGTTCCAGGAATTCAGGATACAAAGATGGGCCCCTCATAAGCCAGTGAAATGTCAAGGTTTACTACTTCACTTTCAGAGTTTGATCTCACAAAGACAAACCTTCAGAATGAGGTTGTATGTGTGTTTATTTCTAGGATAGTAACTATGTAAGATCCATAAAAGTATTCACAATGTTTTGGATCAAAGCTCCCAGTTAAGTAAATGGTGTATATTTTTCCTGAGGAACCAGGTCCTCAGGAAATCTGAGATTCTTAGAGCCAGGAAGTTTTTGAATATTTTGCTACTGTTACTTTTAGTTGAGCCCCAGACCTCTTTCAAGCACTTCCTTTTATTCTAAAGGCCCCCCATACCATGTATCTGCTCACAAGTAAATCACTCCCTGTCTTTTTAAGGAACACTTACTTTTCTGGGCTTTGGGATCCCCAGAGTTCTCCATCTCCTTACCTGGGTGAAGGATGAAAAACCTACTTCCTATTAACTAAGAACCATCATAGGGCCTAAATGTTGGTAAGGAAATTAGCAAATTTTCCAAATATCTCAGAGTTAATTTGGATAGGTAAGATCCCCAGCCTTTACTTCTCCAAATGCCTTCACTCCTTCAGTTAACCCCACAAAAAAGGAAGAAAGACCAGAAGACAATTGTCTTTATTTGGCCATTTGTTGACTGAAACAATGAATACTTAAGACAAAGTTGATTCCTCCCTAAACAGCAGAAGGCTTATTTCTTAACATATCTTTCTGAGAAATCTCATTTTCTGGACTGTTAGTGTCTGAGTATCTGACAAAGCCATCTCTTCTCACTTCCTACATATCAAATGTACAGGCAGTAGCTCCCATAGGGAAAGAGTCATTTTATATAGCTGTGCCTAACACAGGCCCCTTAATTTTGATTTGATCCAAAAATATAGTAAGTTTATAAACATTGAGGGGATTGTATAGGATCCATTTAGTACATCAGTGTTTTCAAAAACTGCTCCCTGCACTGAGCAGAGATGAAGAGACTTGGCTCCAAAAAAAGGTGCTTTCTAACGCTAACCCTAACCCTAACCCTAATCCTGGATATATCCAGTTTCTACAAGACCCTGGAAATAGCATAACAGTTTGCACTCTGAGTCCAGTTTTCTTTCTCCTGGGACTATTATATCCTCAGGTGTCCATTGACTTGCATACATGACTAGCTTTTTAGTAATATATCTTTTCCTGGACTACTAAGAAATCTTTTTTTGGGGGGTATTATTTCCAGTTGTTTTTCACCCTTCATGAGGAAATGAAAAAGTCCTTCATGTAAGAAATGTATGAGCAGCAGGCTTCAGAAAAACCTGGAAAGACTTATATGAGCTGATGCTGAGTGAAATGAGCAGCACCAGGAGAACCGTGTACACAGTAAAAGCCACATTTTGTGATGACTGACTTTGATAGATGAGGGGGTTCCAGTTGAGTTGCTGCAGATTGTGTCTAAAGAATTACAAAGACTCAGACTGAATCCAAGCTAGTTAGAAAGATTTGTAGTTTTGAGGTTTCATTCTCTGGCTCGTGGCCAAGTCCATTTGAGGAAATTAGCCACCTCAGTAAGGCAAGACACACAATTTTATAGAGAATATGATGTTGATTACATAATCAAGATTTACATACAGTTATGGGAACATGATTGATAGGAGGGGTTTGTTGAGGGATTAAGTAATGGAGAAGGGGTGCCAGCCTTAGTGTAACTGGGCATGTGGTCACTCATAATGCATATGGTTAGGGGGTTATGTATGTATAGTAATGATATTATAATAAACCTCTCTATGTCAGGTTCACTCCAGGTAAGGCCTTTACCATCATTGCACAGGTGCTAAAATAGGGTGGGCCCCTTCTAAGGTCAAGCATCCTGCTCTACATCCTGATGGTTCTGTCTTCTCATAGGATAGCTATTGTGGTCTTGTCTGGTCAAGATGGATAGTTAGGTAATGTGGTCCTGTCTTGGACTAAATGGATGATGCGATTGTGATTACACATCTGTTCTCCTGGGAAAGGGTCTGGAGGGAGTGCTGGGTTTCTATCACATGAGTGCACCTGCTGTTTCTATGGGAACTAAGAGTTCAGGGACAGACTTGTTCTAGTGAGCACTGGGGAGGAAGGAAGGTAGATACAGTGGGCCTGTAGTGAAGTCTGGATATTGGAACTGGGGCAGTTCTGTTAGGACTCCATCAATAGACTTAGCAATTCAAGGACCTAAGACAACTCCAAAAGACTCCTAATAGAAAATGCTATCCACATGCAGAGAAAGAACTTTGGAGTCTGAGTGTGGATGGAAAGCCTAGTATTTGCTCTTCTTTTCTTTTATTATTTCGTTTTGTTTCCTCTTTCTCATGGTTCCTTCCATCAGTTCTAATTCTGCTTTACATCATGACTAATGTGAAAATATTTTTAATATGAATGTATAAGTAGAGCCTATATCAGATTGCACACCATCTTGGAGAGGGGAAAGGGAAGAGAAAGGGAGAAAATGTAGAACTCAAAATCTCATGGAAGTGAATGTTGAAAACTAAAAATAAATTTAAAAATTATTTTTTAAGTGAAAGAGAAAAAAGACTATTTTATTTCATTAGGATTATAATACTGGGGAAAAGTTCTTTGTTGTTTATCTGGTAAGATGTTTGATTTTATTATAAGTTTTGTTATCCTATTTTTTGCTTTTAGGAGGGGAGAAGGGCAGGGTAATTGAGGTTAAGTGACTTGCCCAAGATCACACAGCTAGAAAGTGTTAAGTGTCTGAGGCTGGATTTGAATTCCGGTCCTTCTGACTTCAGGGCCATGCTCTATTGACTGCTCCACCTAGCCTCCCTGTGGTTATAAGTTTTTTCAGCTTTATTGCTTACATGGTGTAAGTTCTATGAAGCTTAAACCTGAGAGCTACAGAGGTGAAAAGAGCTATGTTCACACTTAGCCAGAGAGAAAGTTTTTAACTCAGCTTATGTTAGGGAATTAAGTTCCACCTAAATTTGTTGAGCTGTATTAAAGCCATGTGTGATAGGATGAGTGATTAGATAATCATCTGTTAGTCTGCAAATAACTTTCAGTTTTTTCTGAGCGATTATTCGAGCATACTATCCCATGTTCACTGTTTATGTGGAATTATGCACTATAATTATTCCATTGATGGTTTTTATCCCAGGAAGAGTTTAAACTAGAGAAGGAGAATCAGCTGCAGAAAAGAATGCTGTGTAAATTTGGGAAGACTAGGCAGTTTTCCCTTGCAAGCTGATTTATTATAACAACATGAGAGTAACCTATATGCATCCTTAAGCCAGATTAGTGAAACTTACTATGTGAGGTGAGATCCTATGTGAGTGTATTTTTTTTTTAAAGCAATTGGGGTTAAGTAACTTGCTCAAGGTTACACGGCTAGTCATTATTTATGCTGCTCATTTTTTGAGGCCGGATTCAATCCCTGATCATCCCAACTCCGTGGCCAGTGCTCTTACTCACTTTGCCACCTAGCCGCCCCCTATGGGACTGTATTTACATTGTTCTGAATATGATTTCAGCTATCACCATCAGGAAATGCTATGAAGTCACTGATCCACCCTATGAAGGTGATTTTGTGAATTGCAGATAGAGTTCTGTGAAATCTGGGAAAGCAATTTTTGGCATGGGATGAGGCAGGACTCCAGTATGAAATTTCCTCTTGCATGAAAAGTTTTCAATAGACGACATGAATATAGTACTAAATCTTTACTGAGGAACACCTAAGCTACTATAATAACATAAAAGTGTATACCATTCTAACTATTCAACCAGAATCATACTTCTTTTCCTATCTTAAACAACTAAGTAGATGAATACTCAGGCTTGTCATGTGCCTATTACTAGTTATATACTCATGTATAAGAGAAGTGTCTTGAAATATCTCAGAGAGATATGGGAATAATATAAAAGGCAGAAGCAGTTTGTGGCACCAAGAGAAAAATCTATCATTCAATGGAGCTAAATCAGAAATATCTTCTGTGTTGCTTTTAAAAAAAGGATTTCAGTGTAACCAGTAACCTTAACGGAGGTTAAGGTTGTTTCTTAGTAAGTGGCAGAAGTAGAATTTGAGCAGAGATACTAACTCTAAAATGCTCATTTAGCTTTTGTAGCAGAATGAGTTATCTGTTTTTTTCTTGTTGTTGTTATTATTATTATTAACTAGGTGGCACAATGGGTTGAATTCCTGACCTGGAATCAAGAATCCCTAACTGGGATCTAACCTGTGTTATTTAGTTAATTCTGGGCAAGTCACTTAACCTCTGTTTACCTCAGTTTCCTCAGCTCCATAATATAAGAAATCATATCCCTAAATCTCAGAATCATTGTGCTGATCAAATTTAATGTTTCTAGCATAGTGCCTGGCACATAGTAGACATAATAAACGTTGATTAATAGCTGGCATGGACCAGAAAATTCCAGTTTGTAGCACAGGAAATGGAGAAAAGGTTTAATCAATTTATTAGGGAGTCCAGGGGTCCCAAATTAATTGGGTGCAAGATCTTCCTCATCATTGGAGACCCTTCCCCATGTGTGCTATCTACTTTGATACACCTTTGAAAGCACTAAAAATAGAAGGAGGCATTCTAATTCACTGCTTGGTCAGTGCCATAAGTGGAGAAATCTTGTGGTTGGTTCAGGGTTGTCCATCCATCATAACAACATAAAAACAGCAGAATTCTCAGGGGCCATGAGACCTTCCACAGGTCATCAACTCCAAGTAATCAGAACAGGGGCTTTCCAAAGACCATAAAATCCTTTCAACAACACCTCAGGGCCTTCCACAAGTCATGAGACCCCTAGTTTTTGACCAACACTATCCTAGGGTCCATGGAGGTTGGGGGTTTGAAGCAAATGTCTCCAGGGTGTGGCAAGCAGTGATTCACAGGAGTGAGGGGTATTGTATCAGCAAATAAACCATATTATAGCATGTTACCAAGTGTGGGAGGGGGGCAATATAGTAACACTACGTTTATTACACATTGCTAATGATGAATCTAGCTCACAAATATAAGTAATATAATCTTCAATGTATGTTAAATATTCATAATCCTTATTTTAACAGCAACTTAAACTTAATCATATTCTGCTTGATTCACTGATATAATCACTGATACCCATTGGTCCTTTGCTTGGGAACCATGTACTTTAAAATTTATCTTGATGACTGTATTTCATTGTAATCTGTATCATTTCTAATCGATTTTTTAAAAACTTTATGCATTAACAACATTCAGAAAAAGGATCAATAGGAATCACCCAACTGCCAAAGGTTTCTTGGCCCAAAAAAGTAAAAAAACCTTTCTTTAGAAAAAACTCAGAAAGAAGAAAAAACAGTCACAACAGAAGCAGATAATCAAGAAAGAGAGGAAATAAGCTTAAAAAAATACCATAAGTAATGTAATCCCCAAGAGGAGAATATTAATAACACACATGGTGACTACAGCAACATCAACCAGAAATGATGATGTTACCAACTCTGGATTTAAGTCAGTACTTAAGGAAATATCTTCCCCATCTCCATCCTGCTCAGAAATGGGATTAGTGACAGAGAGCTACATTGGCAAGCTAGGAAGTATTGGTTATTGACTCCTTTGAACTCTAGAGAGTTGATAATGAAAGCAGATTAAGAGGAGAAAGTGAAAGAATCGCACTTATTCATCTTGATCCAGTCTGGATGAGCAGGGTGATATTAGAGAATTGAAATCAGATGGTCCCAACGAGGTATAACTAGTTCAAATTTCATTCTCCTTTTTTTCTCCAGCAATTCATTTTCCTTTGAAAGTGAGCTGGACCTTGGGAACCATACTGAAAACTTCATGGTAGGAGATAATGAAATGAAAAACTAAACCTAACAGTCATAATCTAGAAAGCAAATGGCATGAATTCACTTAGGATTTTACTGGGCAAAGAGGGAAGGGAGAGGCAGAATGGGGTAAATTATATCATAGGAAGAGGCATGAAAGACCTGGTAGGATTTTTAATTAAACAAATGCTTTATTAACTTCTGGTTTATGTCATTCATTTCCACCAGATTATGAGTTACATTTTTCCCCTGTTCTTTCCCTACGCACCACCCCAGAATAGCAGTACCACCAGATATCCCCTCATCCAATCTGCTCTCTCCCATATCTTCTCCCGTACCACCTTCGACTTTGCCATTAGGGCAAGGTGAATCTCTGAGCCCCACTGCCTGGACATCTTATGAAACATTTAATTTTAAAACTTCGATTTTCAGATCCATTCCCTTTCTCCCCTGTCACCCACTCCCTCTGAGAAGATAAGCAATTCAGTATGTGTTGTACATGTATATCTATGCAAAACATTACCATAGTAGATACATTGTAAAAGACTGCTTATATTTCCCTCCCACCTGTCTCACCTCCCACCTGGTCCATTCCCTACTTTGATCCTGTCCCTCTTTGATAGTGGGTACTTCTAACCTCCCCTCTCCCCAGAATGCCCTCCCCTCCATCATCCCCCCTCTCATCCCCCTTTCCCCTACTCAGGAGAGTGAGTGAGGGTAAGATATTCCATTTAGTATGTATATGATTCTCTCCTTGAGCCAACTTCAATGAGAATATGCTTTTGCCTTTTTGCCTTCCTGTTTTTCCCCTCCCCTGCAACTACTTCCCCTTGCCTCTTCTACATGAGATAGTTTGCCCTACCCTGTCTCTCTCTATCTCCTCTTGCCACTTTCCTCCCTCACCTCTTGACTTCACCCATTAAGAGTCATCCCTTCCTTGGGGCGGCTAGGTGGTGAAGCGAGCAGAGGGCCAGCCCCGGAGCCAGAAGGACCCGAGCTCGGATCTGGCCCCAGACACCTAACACACAAACAAAAACCCAGCCACGTGAACCTGGGCAAGTCACCCAACCCCAATTGCCCTCTAAAAAAAAAATAATCATCCCTTCCCATCAAATTCAACCTGTGCCCTCTATCCATGTATACCTGTAAACATATGCCATGTACCCTTCTTCAATTCTTTTCATAATGAGAAAGGTTTCATCAAACACAGTTATTGTTTTTCCATGTAGGACTGTAAATAGTCCAATTTTGATAAGTTCCTTTTGATTTCTTTTCCTTGATTGCCTTCTCAAGTATCTCTTGCTTCTTATGTCTGGATGTCAAATTTTCTATTCAACTCTGGTTTTTTCCTCAAGAATGCTTGAAAGTCCTCTATTCCACTGAATGACCATATTTTCCCCTGAAACAAGATACTCAGTTTTGCTGGGTAGGTGACCCTTGGGTTCATTCCCAGCTCTTTTGCCCTCTGGAATATCATATTCCATGCCCTTCTATCCCTCAATGTAGAAGCTGCCAGGTCCTGTGCCATTCTGATTGTGTTTCCACAATATTGAAATTGTTTCTTCCTGGCTGCATGTAGTATTTTCTCCTTGATCTGGGGATTCTGGAACCTGGCTATAATATTCTTGGGAGCTTTCTTTTGGGGATCTTTTTCAGGAGGTGATAGGTGGATTCTTTCAACCTCTATTTTGCCCTCTGTATCTAAAACATCAGGGCAATTTTCCTTTAGAATTTCTTGAAGGGTGATTTCTAGGTTTTTTCTTTGATCATGGCTTTCAGGTAGTCCAATGATTTTTAAATTGTCTCCCCTTGATCTATTTTCCAGGTCAGTGGTTTTTCCCATGAGATATTTCACATTGCCTTCTATTCTTTCATTTGTTTGGATCTGTTTAATAGCATCTTGATTTCTCATAAAGTCACTAGCTTCCATTTGCTCCAGTCTAATTCTGAAAGAATGAATCTACTCAGTGAGCTTTTGAGATTCTTTTTCCATCTGGCAAATTCGACTTTTTAAGGCATTCTTCTCCTCATTGCCTTTCTGAGCCTCTTTTGCCATTTGAGTTAGTCTGTTTTTTAGGGTGTTATTTTCCTCAGTCAGGCTGTTGACTGTCATTTCATACTTTTCTTGCATCTTTTTCATTTCTCTTCCCAAATTCTCCCCCACTTATCTTATCTGCTTCTTAAGGTCCTCTATGGCCTGTAGCCAGCTTGTATTTTCATATGGGGCATTTGGTGCAGGAGTTCTGACCTCACAGTCCTCCTCCATGCTTTGAGCCTCTTTGCCCCTAAAATAGGAGTCCAATGTTGAACTTTTCTGTTTATTTTGTTTCATTTGCCTAGGCATGTTGCCACTTAATTACTTGATTTTGGGGGCTTGTTGCCACAGTAGGACTCTGCCACCAGACAGGGGAGCTTCCGCCCAAACGTGGGGTCTTCACAACTTCCGCCAGTTGGGTGGCCTCTATAAAGCCTCCACCCACTCTGGCAAGTTGGATACCCACCCCAAACTTCCCCCCAGACCACAATCCAGATCCAGGCAGTTTAAAGCAAAAGTGATTAACCCCCAGACTGATTGCTGGATCTTCCTACAGTTTGTAGACCAGGAGCTAGAGCCACTACTGATGCTGCAAAATGGCTTCTGTGCAGCTGTTTCTTCAGCAGCTTTTTGCCCCCAGGGGAGGAAGCCACGTGTTCCCCAAATACTGGTCCCAAAGACCATAGGGCACTAACCTCTCACTTTGTGCTAGGCATATCTGTGCTGATAATTCTGGAATCGCCACAATTTCTGGTGTTCTGGGGTCCCTCCAGCAGGCTGAAGGCCCGGCCGCCCTGGGGCTAAAGCCTCGGACCTGGGCTCGGCTCTGCGGGCTGCGCTGGTCCGTTCCATGTGCACTGTGCTGCCTGCTCTCAGAGTGCTGCACTGGCCACTCCCTGCAGGGCTGCTGGGCTGTCCTCAGCAGGAGGTTAGCTTCTCTGTGCCGTTCTGTGGGTGCTGTGGCTCCAAAAGTTCGTTTTTGTGACTTTTAATGCAAGTAGTATAAATCAGGCTCAGTGATATATAAATTTTAGATTCTCTTCCCTTTCCTTTTGTAAAAATTGGAACAAATTTGCACTTCTCAAGTCCTGAAATGTCTTTCTAATTCTCCAAAGAATGAAGTGATAGTGTGCTTCTCTGCAGAGGTGGGGA